>JAPDSC010034639.1:0-11394 GCA_026290005.1 Latrodectus geometricus | reverse complement strand
CCATATCCCTTATATATTTACAATAACATATCCCTTAAAATAAAAATACCCATATCCCTTATATATATGAAATAGTTTAGCTTTGTTATAGCATTTTTTATGGAGCTGAGATTTTTAATAACAAAAAGATCTTTTTTTTTACTTCAACTGTTTTGATTTATGTTTCATACAAATGTTCTGAATAACTTCATATTCCAAAATAAATCTTCTGAAGTATTTTATATTTTACAATTTTTTAATAGATAAATTGTAATTTACTTTAATATTGAAGAAATATGAAAAAAATGCATCTTTATTTAAAATAAAACATAATTTCAACGAGGAATGGAAGCAGGCTTCTTCCCGATGTATTTCAATTGCGTGTCTTCATCCGTCATACAAAACTAAAACTTCTTTCTTTTACCGGAATAGAAAAATGAGTTTCCAACAGTCGGCAGTAGTTTACTATAAATTTCCTCCTTTATTTTCTTTGAGTATTATTAAGTTCACGCAAGAGAAAATGGAAAATTGCGCTCCCCACGGCAGAAATGAATGTAGTTTTGAATAAAGGAGAAAATATGCCCACAGACTCATATCTACATTTGTTTTCTCTGATGCGACATTGAGAAATGTCTTGTTTCCCTGGAATGCATCTTTCGATTGAGATACTCGTTTCATCTTATTCCTATGGAAGCGACCCTTGCAAGTCGTTAAGGATTCTATTTTGGAATAAATGCAAATCTCTTTATATGATAAAGAGATATGAATAGTTTTTAAATGATTAGTTTAGTTTAGAGAAAAGTTTGGTTTAAAATATTACATTTTTTTCGTCAGAGCATGAGTTTTTTGATATACTTAAGCTTGTCGATATTTTAAAAGTGCGTTGAATGCAAAATTGGTGCATCTATTAAAAATATGTTTTTCTATAAATGCATTGCAAGAACTTTAAATTTTCTTTTCATATAACATATTTTCATTTATATTATTTAGTCAATATTTTAAAGTATTGCTAGTTTATATAATTGAAGTATTATTGTGTTTTTTAATAATTCAATTATTTAAAGCATTGAAGTAAATAATATTTCAAATAAAAATGAAGCAAAAATTGAATCCATTTGTAAATATTTTATTGAGAAAATTTTACTAGTGTTTATTTGATTTAAATATTTATATTTCGGAAATATCTTTTTTTAATGAGATTACTATAGTGTATAACGTTTGTATTCATGTTGACGTTTTCCAATAACGTTAAATCATTTATTCAAATTTACTTTCACATTTAAATTAATACTTTCTAATGACAAATGATAGTTTTTAGGGTTTCTATTTTGAAATATTGTGAAGCTTTTTCAATGATAAGAATATAAGTATTATTTTAAGGAATGAAATAATTTTAAAGGAATGTTTTTGTCAAATCCTTTAATTTTCAATTTAGGATTAGATTTCGATATATATTAATCTACGATAATTCTAAAAGTTTACGTGATATAAAAGTAATGTATTTGTTCTATTTGTATTATATTTGTACATTATACTTATTTTTATATATATTATATTTGTATACATATAAAAATTAATATTTGTATCGAGCAATGTATGAAGCAGTTAAATGCCTTCACACGGCATATAGTGGGATAAATTTGCAAATAGTCATTGTAAAACAGTTTTCAACACATATATAGAATAAAAAGAACATTGGTGTCAGAAATGTTTTAATCAAAAGTTTTTTTTTTTTTTTAATTTTGAGTAAAGATTTTCTTACAATGATTTTGATCGAAATTTTTTAATTAAAGTCGTGAAATGTGTTACTATATTTACATTTTCATAAAAGCATATGCCACACACTTGTAAAAAATAAAGTTACATTTTTAAAAATAGAACTTTATTATTTAAGTGAGTATTATGACATTATCTTATACTTATGTTTTTTAAACATTAAAGAAAGAGCTTAAAATTTATAATCATTTTACCAAATATTTATTTTATAATTTTTACCGAACTTTCATTTAATGTAGTTGAATATAAAATCAATCAAAAAATATATATTTCTCCAAGAAATGTAAGCTGATAATAAACATTATTTTATAATTTTTCATTAGTAAGGAAATCTGTTTTGTTTTTGTGAGCACTCATAACAAAAAATCACATGAAAAAGCTAATTTCTTAGCAAGGATACTTTAAATCTTCCCATATTAGCATTCTAAAGAGCTGTTGCAAGTTATTTCATTGTTTGAAGTTTTAACTATATGGAATGAAGTGTGCATTTTATCTGGTAATGCTGGGATAAAAAAATTTCTTTCTTTTGCCATAAACTTCATACTTAATCAATTGAATTTAAAATTAAAGTTTCTGAATTTTCATCAGGGTTGGGAAAATTTGCAAGTTACCTATTTTGTTTCAATCTAAAATCAAATAATTTATATTAACGTTTAAAAAATAATCATAAGATAAGAAACATTTTTCTCTTACTTTTTCTTTGATTATTCAAGATTATACTTGCAGAAAGGCATGGAAATATATGACATGATATATAAAGTGAACTTAGTTGTTTTCTTCCTGTCCAGAGGGCTGTTCTCTTCATTTGACTGTCTTATCTTTAACAGCATATAATATTTTATTTAACATATTTTTGTAAAAATCATGCTGTAAATCTGCGGTACATGAGTAGATGGTATGTCTTCAAAATACTTAATGATTAGTGATTTATATAGATGTAAAATATTTTAAACTAATTTCACATTTGCCTTTTATACTCTGCATAATTGTCCAATGTCATATATTCTCAATGAATTATTGATAAGATCAGACGTTTTGCTTAATCCTTCAGAATTATCAACTTATTTAGCAATTTCAGTAAGATAGTAAAATCAAAGCAACTTCTATTCGAAGAATGATTTCAATGTAAAAATAACTCAAAATTTTACAAAATAAATTTGAGTCACTTAATAAATATATTAAATAAGGTGAGAATACACAAATGTTTCAACATCAATAACTTCTAAAATACATGGAAATAAGTGTACTCTATGGCAGTATTTTGACACAAGGCTATAATTTGGCATTTTATGAAGACCTTACTGGAAGTATCTTTGCATCGTAAATGAATCGATAAACAAGTAAGGATCATAAACATTAAAGGATTACAATGAGGCAATAAAACCTTCTATTCCCGTATTCAATACAACATAAAAAGTACAATATATTTTTGCGATCATATTTTGCAAACAAAACCATTTTAGCAGCAGTAAATAACACATAAATTTCCTGTATCTCGTAAAAAAAAAGAAATCATTAACAATTCGCATAGTAATCAAAATAAGTGTGATGAATATTTAATATACCTATGTAAATACTAATTGTCTTAAATTATTCTAATTGTTAAATTAATCTTGAGTTAGAGCTTTTATGGAAAATATTAATTTAAAAGCTAATTTATTTAATATTTTTTGTATTGAGAAAACTATTTTCAATAATATTTTAACTAAGAAAAACCCATTATAGGTTTCTTGAATTTAAATATAATATGTAATAAATGTAATTTCGTATGACGCACACATTCAATTGCAATAATTGATTAATTGGATTACAATTTTTTATATATAATAAAAAGTATTATAGAAATTAAGTTTCTACCTATGACAATGAAATATATTTAAGCTAAACTTCTTAAATATGAACAATTAAATAAATGAATTAATGGCTTAAGAAAAAATTACTTAAATAAATATGGAGCTATATAATGTCATTACTGTAAACAAATAACAATTAAATCTTTTATAACAAGATAGGTCAAATACTTAACAGCTTAAACAATTTGAAAATTGTGATTAAGATTTTACATATTTTATTTAATATTAGCCAGATATTTATGAAGAAAAAAACTTTAAACTTACATATCTATAAACATTAGAGATGTCACTATAAAAATATTTTCTCTTGTTTAGAAATCCCTTTTAATTATATATTTGAAAGCATTAATAAAAAAAATCTGCTAAATATAGAGTGATTCCCGTGATGTTACCCAGATATTTATAAAGCAAACAACTTCAAACTAACATATCAATAAACATTACATATATTACTATAAAAAATTTTCTCTTGTTTAGAAATTTCTTTAAAATTTAAATTTGAAAGCATTAATAAATGAAATTCGCTTAATATAGAGTGGTCCCTATAATGTTTGTGGTCCTTGAAAAAATATCTATTTTTCATAAATCTTAAAATAGTTAATAAAAATAAATTATTTTCCTAAAATAGAATTTTTAATGATTAAACATGCTTTCTTTAAGTACGAAAAACATTTTAATTAATGATGCCAATAATTTTAGATACTTTTAAAACCATTCTGATATATTGACATGTTAATAGCATGAAAATGAGCGTAAATTAATAAAAAAAAACTCTCTAATACTTCCAGAAGTTGTATAAAGTGCATTTAAGTCTCAAATAATAACAGCAAACTTGTTTATCATTTTTAAGAAATTGGGATCAACAATAATTGTATGTTTTGCTGAACATGAGTCAAGGTTTAGTTTAAAAATAAACTTTATTGACATGAAACAATGTCAAAAATTTAAACCAATGAATTTAAGTCAATTAGGCTATCACTTAAGACATGAGAACAAAATATTTCGTTTATAGCACATTTTTGTTTCTTTGTTTTTATTAAAATTTTTATATTTTCAAGTTACCCACAGCAAATTTATTTAAAGCATATTCAATGTGTTATATAACTGAATCAATTTTAGTGTTGTGTCGAGTATAAAAGAATTCAATGTTTTGTCAAGTACAAAAGAAATTACATTAGACGCCACATTTTCCCCCAGTTTCTCACAGGTGAAGTCAATATTTATTGTGCCAAATATATTTATTAAATTGAGTAATAATGTATTAAACATTGTATTTAGCAAAATATTGATTATGACTCATTTGGAAGTATTCATTATTAATAGGTACTAGAGACTAGACAATTAGCCATTAATCCAGTCTCTATAGTACTTACAAATCATGTCATTAGTAGGTACTAGTGATTAGATTAATGACTAATTGCTTAGAATAACACACATTGAAAAGAAATTTTAGTGCTTCGGTTTGTTAGAAACTCTGTAATTGTTGCTTGGATTTATTGAAAATAATTTGACCAAATTTTCGTTTTCCTGATTTTTGAACCAAAGAAAACATGCACTTCAGAGTTAAGAATGAAACCATGAAGTGTTGAAATGTTCAGATCCATAACCATTCACATTCTATTCAACATCTTATAGTAATAAGAATAATTAAATTGAAAATTGTTTTTAAGAAATACATTGACACCTGATATATAAGTATAAAGCGCTTAGAGTTACAATCTTTTTTTATTAGATACGTAACATAATATTAATCTATTCAGTTAAATATCATACTGTCTTTATCATAAATTCATTAATTTTCGGAAAAGTCTAAACAAAAGCATATCAAATATATACATTTGATTTTTGTGTTTTTTTCCTGAATTGTAGTAATTTCAGAAACTTAATCAAAATATCAATAGACGTGATGATATTTTAAAAATTGTATCAATTAGTAAAAAATATATTTTTAAGTTAGAGAATATAAAAATATACATTCTTCTGATGAAACTATAAACCTTACACTCAAATAACAAGTACAAGGTTAAATATCTTTAAAAATTTATTTGTGAAGTAATTAATAAATATATAATTAATAAAATTATTTATTTAATGTACGTAATGTATATTTAATATAATTTAAAGTAAAATTAGATAAAAAAATTTATCAGCCATTTTAAATAACATATTTGGTTCAATTGCATGAAGTCATTCTTTGCTTGAACTAAAATTTTAAAACAAACTGTATTTTAGTTAAAAACATAAACAATTCTTCTCATTTCAAAGTTTTTTTAGGATTATTTGCAAAGTTTTTGAATTTTCAAATAATTATGAGACGACTTTTGATATCCTTTAATGAACAAATTTTTACCCAATGCATCATGGTGATTTTAAGCTTATTTTAACAAATAGAAAAATTATTAATTCTCTAATTTTAAAATGATTTAAAATAGGTAAATGTTCAAACTTTAATGCACTTATTTAATAATATTACAACGTTTTAAAAATAAATTCAATGAGAGAATGATCTTTAATTAAAATTTATAGTGTTTTAAAAAAATTTATATAATATGAAAAAAATTAAATTTTCATGTTTTTAAGTTGTTCAATGCTTTTTATGTGCATTCAAAAGTTGCAAAGACATTTAATAAGAACAGGTTGGTAGTTTTTTCAAATATCAAAAATTAAAAATCTTTTTTTTTAAATATTTTAAAATTTTTTGATGATAATATTCATATTGCGATTATATTTTAATTTAAAATTAAACACCCCAGATGCAAGAAACTTAAAAAAGAATATCACAATTCACAAAAGAAAATTCTACATTTACAACTTTGTACGACATTATGTTAGGTTAACTGACATGATAAAAAATTTATACTTAGCTATAAATCAATTACTTAAAATTAAAATTAAGTTTTATATACAAGTAATTTTTAAGCTCTGAATCAAAATAGATTTTGATTATTTACATTTTACTAAGGCCATCTACTCTTTCTAGTGGTCAGCGTACCTGACTACGGATGGGGAGGACCTGGGTTCGAATTTCGGCTCGAACATGGATGTACTTTCTCTGAGTTTCTTGGTCCCTCCTGAGATGATGTATGAATGTGGCCCACCCAATAAACGGGTTTGTAGTGGTGTGACGTGGGTAATTCTACTCGCCTCCTTGACTTGATTCACAGGTGTCCACAGGGTAACGTTAAATGAATAATAATTTCTGGCCTTGTTGCGGCGAAGGGTTAATCACCCAGTGCCCACACTATTAAAAAAAACTATGCTTATCGTTAAATTTCTTCAATATTGTTTGTGTATGGTATGAATTATTCAAGAGCATAAAAAACTTTAAAACCTGTAAGAATTACTCAAAACTTTTGTCTGGCAATACTGAAATGCAACGATATTCCACGTTGTTTGTAAATGTAAAGCTGTGCATTGTCATGAATATATATATATATATATATATATATATATAGAAAAATTTATTCTGAACTTCAAATTTAAAAAACAAAAATGCTTTTCAAATTATGCTTAAAAACGCATCATGCATTGTATGCTGTTGAAAATATGAAATCTTGCATAACTTTGAATCAAAATTGGATTTATATTTATAATTTCATGCACTCTCAAAACGTCTTATCACACGTCATTCTTACCGGCATAAAAGCACATTCGTTATGAACTTTCAGAATGCAAAACAGAAATCAGTAAACATACATTTTTTAAAAAATAGTTCTCTTAGAAATAAAAAAATAATCCATCTATCTAGGATTTTCAAATTATAAAAACATATAAGCAACAAAATTCATTCAAAGACAAACAAACACGCGTGCACCTCCTTACCTGGCCTAACTCTACAATCAAAAGCATGACGTCGTAGCAAAAAGTACTCATATATGACATTCGCAGTTTGGATTTTGCAAGTTTTCTTTTTCATTTTTTTCTCGCAAGATGGAAGAAACGGTGCAGAAGTTGAATCAATATAGATGTCGTTTCCCCTGATCTCATATACTTTTCGAGAGGCCCATCACGTCGAAGATTTCATTCTGTGTTTCTGCAGCTGTAGAACACCACTTTCATAAGTGAGTTCAAAATAAACACATCGTATATTCGTTCGAAGGCTTCGTGATGGCTATGTGTATAAATACATGGAGAACATTTGTGTGACTTTTCTAAATCGTTTATGTTTTCAAAGATGAAAGTTTCTAATATATATTTTTTATGAAATTGTCATTTTTATTGGACGTATATTGCTAAAACGTCATAATTTGAGGAATAAGTTTGACAGCTTATTTTTATATATGAAAATTCATTTATTTCAAATTTAATAAGATCTGCTGATTATCATAGCATTTATTATGTATAGAACATTTTAAACGTTTAATACACACATAATGTATAAAAATAATTAAAAATATTTCTTATTTATTATTCCATTGTCATTATTCTACTGAGCATTTACAAAGTTTGTGTTGAGTTTAAAACTGCCCATTTTAATTAATTAATTAAGTTTTCAGCGGTTCATTTATGCAATTTCACACTAAATATTATATTAACTAAGTAATTAAATTTGCGTAGCATTGCATATTCATTTAATTATTATCGATGTATAAATTTCATTGGATTTTATATTTAACTAACTAATTAAATATTATAAAATCATATTAAACAGTAAATAATTTTACAAATATAGTAATTTAATGTATACTTTGATTGAATTTATTGAATTATAAAAAATTTAATATGAATTTTGCTATATAAAATTATTATTATTATGCATAATATAAATTATTTATTCTCGATAATATATTACTTTAGGTTTAAAATTATAGTTAATATTTGACTTTATAATTATATAATGTTACAAAATTATTAGTTTTGATAATTATAAAACCATGGTCCTTAACAAAAGAAAATAAACTTTTTATTAAGAAAAGGAATTATTTAAAGAAACTTGAGAGTAAAAAAAAGTCATTTAATTTAATTGATTTTTTACTGTTTCAGAATATACCTATTGATTTTTTTTCAAATTCAAATAATTCACTTTTACAGCTATTAATGATTTCATATTTTCAATTTTTATTTTAGACTTTCATAATTTCAGAGTACCTTAACATTGGTTAATGTATAAGTTTCGTCTTTATAAAAAGAAATTTAAAAGAATAAAAACATACAATACATTGTATTTCATTCTAGAACATAATATAGATTTTATGATTTTATATATATATATATATATATATATATATATATATATATATATATATTCTTGGTTAGTAATAATTAATATTAGTATTTTTATATTGTCAGCAGGGAAAATAATGAGAACTTTATATGCACTTTCTTAAACAAGTGTTTGGTAATTAAAACCGATATTGAAAAATAAAGTTAATTAAACATTTTAATTTTCTCATATTTGAAAAATTTCACTTGAAATTCACACAAAAACTCACCAGCTTTTTAACATATTTAGCTTTTGAAAAAAACAAGCAAACATTGATTTTTACATAATTTTTCGTTTAATTACCGTAAGATGAAAATTAAATAAATTCCTATTGTTTAACTTTCTTCTTTTTATAAGATTAGAGGTAAGAATTATTTTTTTAGTTCAAAATATATTTTTTTTAAATTTGAAGAAATGATAATACAATAATCATTAATAATCTTATATACTTGAATTCTAAGTCCTTATTAATGTATTATCTTCCATGTTACTTAAAATAATTATGTTGATAATATATTAGACATCGTATGCTTATCAGTTTCTGAATGAATTTTGCTTATGAAAAATATCTAGCAATTTTGAATTTATGAAAATTTCTCGAGAAAACTTTCAGCATATTTCATTCATTTTCATTTAAAATAATGATTTAAATTTCTTTCAATCAGCATTCTAATATCTTATTTCTATGCAAGTAACCATGCAATTTCAAATTTCCAATTTGAATTCCTTTTCTTCCTACCTACATTCACCAAGTCAAGAGTAAACAAATTGTAAAAAACTTACTTTAATGTAGTTTTTTTCTGCAATTTTTAAGGGCATTCAGAAATATATTATAAGAAGCTAATAGACTGGATCCATAAAAAAATATAACCTGAGGGTACAGAGAAAATGTTCTTTCAATGAAGAGAATGCAACCTTCAAATCTGGAACTAATATTCTGAATTTCGAAACATCGTAAATTAATTTTCTGAGTTATAAGCGTGTTATTAATCTCAGAAAAGTCCCCAAGAAATAAATTTGAAAATGACAATAAAGAATTCATTAGAACTAGGCTCGGAGTGAAAGAATGTGTGTTTGTACTTTGAATAATGATGATATCAGCGTTTCCTTTTTATAGATTAAAATCGAGATTATGAATCCATTAAAAATATTTCTAGTAATATTCGGGAAATCATGAAGAGCATATTTTTATCGGGTAAATAATATATTTTTTTCTTTTCAGCTAAATTTCTTTTAAGATAAAATAATTTCAGGAAAAGTAAATAATTTACACCTAGAATCATGAATTATTCAAGTAACTTAGGGTTTTTTTCATGCGTGATAATCTATTCAATATTGGGAGAATATTTATATAATTAATTATAATTATATTAATTGAATTAAAATGTAGACATTTTATTGACATTTTTTCTGGGTTGAAAGTTGTGATTAAAATTTTCATATGTTTAATGTGAGTGTTTTAGTCATAAAATGGACAAGAGAAATGTTTTCCGTACGAAAAAAAAAGAAAGAAAAACATTGCTTGTAATGTAAAGATTCTTTATTCGTTAGTTGTATTGTTTAATGCAAAGAGTTATATATACTTACCTTGTAAATTGCAGTATTTTTTAATTGATCAGTCAGCTGTTTATCTAAACTTATTGAAAGAAATATGAATGTTGGTATATATTGATAATTGTAAGATATATATATTCTATGGTGTTGAAGTCACAAATATCAGTTTAAAAAGTAATCAGGAGTTACGATCATTATGATAAAAAAAGGTAAATAAAGTGTATTAATGGTTTCATTTAATAAACTAAACTTTTTTGGCACGGCAGCCTATCGGTGGGCCATGGTCTACAGTGCCCATATCTGTTTACTCGACCGAGGGCCTTGGGATGCAAACAATGTGTCCCGTTCAGGTAGTCAGCCTAACGTGAAACCTCCAGTGTTTAGTTCCCAAACGTGCTTGATACTCTGCTTTATCTACCCATTGAAGAGATGAAAGGTTGATGCTAACCTAGCCCAGCCTGTGCTATAGAACTTCTGACCTGTACGTTGGAAGTGTGAAACGTTACCACTTAGCAGACCTGGCTTCGAGTTCATGTAAGGACGAAGCTAAATTATTTAGTTACTTTATTTGTGTGATTCCTAGAGAAAACCTGAAATTATATTTTTATTTTTGTTGAATTCAACTGTGTAAAATAGCAATGTTAGATAAATTGAAACAGTACAATTTGTAGACATATAAAAATGTTTCAAAATGTGTTAAATTAAAAAATTTGATAATTTTGGAAAGAAATGTAAAATTAATTGTTAAATTTAACATTTTTTATTAGACTGAAATTTTAAACTGTTCAAAAAACTCACTAAAAATTCACAAATCGTATAAAACCGCTAATTAAAAGTATCTTTCGTTGTGATTTCCTTATTTGAAAAATTATAAATATTTTAAAAGCATTCTTTTTATATTTCAGCATGTTATTTCAAAAAGTAAACCAAGAAAATCATTATAATTTACAATGTTTCAAACCTTTTAATGTAAGTAAAAAGCTATAAATAAAAACGTATTATTAAATATAATTTTTCACGTAAAGGATT
>JAPDSC010034636.1:18353-31636 GCA_026290005.1 Latrodectus geometricus | reverse complement strand
GAGCATTTTTGTCTTGTGTTTCCTTATTTTTCTAAATCCATTCGAAAGATTAAATGAGTAAGAAACATTACATTTTCTCCAAAGATTTATCGGAAAAATTTATTTTATTTTACTTATAAACTTCTCTACCTTAAAATATACGTTAATTTTATTTTTCATGTTCTTTACAAATACTTCATTTACATGTTTCAAACAAGAAAACAATTTAATGCTTACTACAAAAGGCATTGGTTTATAAAACAAGGCAACCATTCATCAAAAATCAAGGGGAGTAGATAATAAACATAAAATTTAATTATACAATTATTTGGTGCAATTTGAATAAAAATGCATTCGAAAAAGGATCGTTTCAGTCACAAAATTTTAGTTCGCAAGCAAATTACTTGGAGCAAAAGCTGAATCAATTAAAAAATTTAGAAACATAGTTTTGCAGAAGTTTTTGTAACCTATGAACCCCTTTTAATGACTATTCAATTTTTATGTGTAATATAATTTGATGACATTTATCTTACTAATTTTTTCATGAACTATATCTTATGAATATCCTTTGAAATATATGCCATATTTAATTATAAAATTGTAGTCATTTCATGCATTGATATAGATGCGTTGTAGATGTTTGGCAAGATGCAGTTTCCCAAATTCTAATGCAACAATGCATTTTATCTGATTGACTAGTAAGTGACGATCTTTATGAAAGATATTTTTCTACATACAAAGAGTATTCGATATTTTTATTAAAATGTTTGTAAATATTTCGCACTGAAAGATCTGAAATGCAAATTATATTTTTCTATTATTTTACGGATTGATTAATCTATTGAAATTAAAATGAGTTATTTTTTACATAATTTTAATCAATTTGTAAAAATTCAATGTTTAACGATTTTTTGCACTACTGCAGAGCGATTTTTTCTTTTTTTCAATGACTTGATAATAAATAGAAAAATTATGCGGTGTTCAATTTAAACTTTCATGGCCTACTTAGATAAGAATTTAATTTTTTAAAAAAATAATGGAAATATGCAGTTTTCTCAGAATGAATTATTAAAAAGAAATTTCTTTAGAAGGGAAAAATTGTTAGACAATCTATAGGTTATAATTTTTTTATTCCAATATATTTAGGGCTTTATATTTCATCGAAGGTCATCATCCAACAATAAATATTTATCTTCGATTCTTCACTTTGGAGACTGCGATAGAAATGAACCGTTTCCTTTCAATTTCTAAAAGCAAGAAAAAATTTGAAAATCAGTGTATAAATTCTTACCTCAAATAACACTAAAAAATTAATTTCTTTAGGAGAAAACTTGAAATTTTTCATTATAATTTTTCTCATATGTTAAGTGGTTTTAAGTGCTTTTTGTGATTAAAAAGTAATCATTGAAAACACTTTTTAAGGCGTTTCAATTATTCCAAATTATTGAAAATTGAAAGCAAATAACGTAAAAGTCATATATTTTATTATACAAAAATTGTTAATATACTTAGAATTTAAGTATAATTTTCATATTTGAAATCTTGGATTACATATACATATGTTTTCATAACAAAGATAATATTCGCGTAGCGCTGTGTTTGTTAGAAACGAATCTCCCTTTTTTTGTATATTCCTACAATGTATCTCTTTTTTGAGAAATATTTAAACGATTTTTGAAAAAGTATTATTTTTGATTTTTCAGTACATGCGTTTATACTCTTCACAACACCTCATCAATTGGAATGTTCTGGAATACTGATGAAAAGTGCTCCAACTTCAATAATTAAATTTCGTAACTAGATTTGTTTTTAGCTGGTTTATAAACGAGACTATTTTTTATGTTAATCATCATTTTAAAATGCTGTTAAAAGCTATCAACATTTTCATTTAACAACATATATTCAATTTTTTTAGGAAAAATTATATTTGTTTCAATAGAAAATTTTATTAATTTCTAAGAACGGTATGGCGATAAATTCACCAAAGTGGTTTACTGTGACAGAACATATTCTTGCGATTTTATGGCGTAACATGACTGTATACTTGCGCGAAATTTGTTTGAAGTGTTAGTAATCCTTGACTGTTTTGATGTGTTCTGTTTTCATACATTTATAATTAAAATTTAAATACATGAAGTGTTACATGCATTTAAATTTTGAAAATTTATTGAATTGGAATTTAATTTAATTGAATAACTAAGTTTTAAAATGAAATAATTTTGAAAGAGTATTAAGTGAAAATCATTTTGAAAGTTTAGTTTTAATTTACGAAGTTAAATTTACTTTTGTGTGTTTGAAAAATTGTAAAAGTTACATTTAATAGTAATTATTTTAAATTCATTTAATTGTAAATTTTGGAAGACTAATAAGATTAGAAAGAGTAATAATCTTTACTGTATTTTCCTGTATATAATCCGCAGATCATGCATAAAAAAGTTTCAAGTTTCATTGTGTACAATATACGATACCGCGGGTAGTCTGATAAATAAATAAATAAATAAATAAAATAACATTCTTCATTACAAAAACTTACAAGAAAGTTTTGAAAGAAATGCAGTTTTTGTTTAATAAAATAAATTACAAGTGGCACAACAACACAACTGACTTTTTTCAGCTCTAATCATCTTTGTCCAATTACGTTCAAGAAAGAACTCGGTTCCCTGAAGATATTACAATTGCTAGTCACTAACGTCATTTCACAATTTGTCTTGATGGCAGCAGTTTCGTTCTGAAAATATTCAAATTCGTATTTCGTCATATATATTAATATATTCGGTTAAGTTACACAGCAACTTTTATAGTAAAAGCTATAGGAAAGGCAAATAAAAAGTGGCGGTAAATGTGTTAAAATGTATAGTGAAAAACAAATCATGCTCGATGCGCGGTACAAAAGAAAAATGTATCCAATGCGCTGCTCGAAAATAATCCATTTCTTTCATTTAGTTATTAACGCAACAAATATATTTTGTTTTTAAAATATGTCTAACAACGTTTTAAAACTCATTAAAAAACAATTTTTACATGTATTTTCTCTCGGAATTATCGCTCTTGACAGAATTTGTGCTTTCATCTCAGCTGATCTCATTTTGCAATGAAATGAATCCAAACATTTTCCGTTTTGATCCACGTTATTTTTTCATAGTAAAATAAATGTTTTTTCTGTACAATTTATTTTATTTTTAATTATGCTGTGTATTTTTTATTTTGTATGACATCCAGATTATCAGCAGCATATATTTTTGACTATTCGCTGAAAAAAATTTCTACGGATTATACGTCACTTTTTTTTATTTCTTTTACTTGGAAAAAGGTCTTGTGGATAACTCGCCGATTATGTATTGGAAAATACAGCAAAACAATATTTTATATCTCAGTAATAGAAATGTTAATGCAAGGTTATTTTTCACTAATTAGCTATATGTTAAGATGCTTAGAGCCAGAAGAATAAATTTCTGTAAGCTTATTATGGCAATAGTTTAGGTCAAACATTGTGTCAAATGTTGCATAAAAATTGCTCAATCACGAGACAAACAAATTCAAAATAAAGAATTAAATACAAGGCTTTCTAGAGTCTTGGTGGTCTTGGTAATAGACAGCATTAGTTGTGACGTCATATCCAGCAACTGTTTCCAAACATTTGCTGTTAAGCGCCATTTATCATTGAAACTGCCATAGACTTCGGTGATAGACTTTTAAATTGTTATTTTTGAAATTGATATTCATTATTTAAGGATAACGTGTTTGCTAAAACTTTCAACCTTTTGTTTGCTTAACCTTTGAATCTCGCCAAATTGAAGTCACAGTTAATCACCAAGCTGGGCAAAATCCAATCGTATTCTGGTTGCAACAGAACAATTTGTTGTTCTGTGCCAACAAAAATCACCAATAAAATCGATTGCCAAACAAAAATCTCCAAGTTTGTCAAGAAGACACTTTTAAATACAATATTAAACAAATGTTTACATTGTATTTGTTTGGAAACAGTTGTGGATATGACGTCACACTAATGTCGTCAATTGTGATGAAAAGAAATGTATTGCCAAGAGGACAGACAAATCTCTTAACTTTTTGGTTTTTTTTTTTTTTTTTTTTTTTTTTTTTCCCATTGAATTCAATTTATTTTTTGAGTATAAATATGGACAAACATTTATGCATTCCTATAAATTTTTTTCGCTTCCTAAAAATAAAACTTTGTTTATAATAAAGTGATAGAAATTAGCAAGAACTCGAAACAAAGTTATTTAATTGATCGCCGTATTTAAAACTAACTAAATAAATTTTTTTGCTAACTAAATCAGCATATTTATCGTTTAATCTCGTTTAAAATTATGAATATAAATCTTTGTAAACCAGTTTTATTAATATTTCAGATGGAAAATAATTCTTCTTAGTATTGAACAATAATTTAGTATTAAAAGTTTCATCCGGTCTAAAATATGGTTTTTCACACATATTTAAATGTGCGTGAACGAATTTTTTATAGTATCATTCAACAATTTAAAATTTCGTTGAAAGTTTAAGTGAACTTTTGAATTTAATGACGTGAAATTGATTGGTTTTTTCCACTTTGGTCATTTTTTTGCTGAACAGGGCTATAGTTAGACTAGAATAAAATTTAAAGTGGATTCTGAACTACATAACAGACATATATCAATGGCGAAATTTAAACCTTGAATTGTTGAGTTAATGGTAAGTGAGTGATCTTTCAGCTAGACACTCATCTTGAAGATTTGGAAATTTTGATTATATAATTAAAACCGCCTTAAGGTTGCCTGGTTGGTTAGGGTGTAGTCTCGTTAGCGGAAGGTAATGAGTTCGAATCTCGGCTTACACGTAGATACGTCGTGTTCGTTAATGGCGATTGGGGCACGTAATATATGTTGTGGTCGCAATGTCTTCCAAGTTCCCATTCCAAATTAATACTTTTGGGGGGTGTTTGGAGCCATACCAAGTGTCTTCTCTGGATTCCTTCTCTAAATTTAAAGAACCAGATGGTGCTGCCATCTATGAGCCAAAGTCGTGCTTCCACCTTCGTATAGGGGTGCTGTGTTAAAAAACGGAAGAAGCTCTTTCTAGCTTCGCCAAATGTCATAAGTAACATCAGTATGATCGCTTCTTAAAAATCATTTTCAAAATTATTGCATGAAACAGAGGATTATGCTCAAAGAAGTTATTAAATAGTTTTTCACATGAAACTATCGTGTGTATCACGGCAACCATTCAATTGGTCCAAAATCAAACGTAAATGGCACACATTTCATAGTTTTTCTATTCATATAAATTCATTGACGGTTTTCGATAAAATATGGATTTATGAAAAATTATTTAATATAAACAAAAATATTTTTAAGGTCCTCAGACATAAATTACTGAAAGCTATAATTTTTTGTTTTCACTTTAAAAAATAACTTCCATTTTGCACATTTGATAATATCTGCTTGGAGTGTTTCTTAAATTCGTAAATTAACCATTTTATTAGAACCAGTTGCTATGAAAACAAAGAATAGAAGAACTAAGTTAAAACAACCGATAAAAATGAGGAAAATTAGTGAGGAAAATCATTGTCTAATAAACTATTCTTACTTGTTTATTTAATCTTTACAGCATTTCATTAAAATTTCTTTCATTAGCCAGAGCTATGCCAATCTTATTATAGATCAAGATTGTCATAAGGCCAGTACCACAATTTTATGATGGGTTGTCTTTATTTACAATGCAATAGTTATTTTTATCCTTAAATTTTCAATAATAAACAATAAATAGAATAAAAATATTTTTATTATTAAATAAAAACAAATTCAATGATGAAAACTTAACTGCATGGCTATTCAGAAAATAAGATTTTTCGCACAATGAAAGTGTTCGTCTCAAAATCTTTTTTACTGATATAACTTATTTAACTTTTCTTAAAAAATGAGATACGTAATTTTAAATAGTTATCAAGTTAATGTTTTTAAGTATTTAAGACTGTGGTTTGTCTAAAATAATTTGTCAGATTGTGGTTATATCAAAACTCTTTGGCTTAAGTCGTTAAATCTTTCCTTATTATAGAATAATTTAATTTTGGGATGGTGGCGATTATTCGAACTGGTGCTACACTCGCCTTACCAATTTTCATTGGTATGACGCTTAATTGAGCACCAAAGCTTGGAAGCTTTTCCACATTGGCAACCCCTTCCAGTACAAACATTCCACTTCCAAGGAGTATATTGTGGGCAGGATAATCCCTCGAAGCCCCCACATCAATGGATAGTGTGTCTGTTCCTATTCCCTTTACTTTTCTGTTATCCACAAGCCACTGAGATGCTTCAGCTGACATACCTGGAAAGTGGATCTTCGTGGGATCATTTTCTGCAGTACCAAAGAATGCGGTGCGGTTGTTCCATTTGAGTCCCCAACCAGATTTCAACAAGACTATTGTTCCGTTCAAGTTCTGTCCAGTTGTCGATTCCCATTGGATAAAGTCATCTATTGTCACTGTGGCATCAGGGTCTGAACTTGCTTTAAGACTAATGTCCACAACTGCTGCAGGACCAAAAAATTCAGAAAGAGGGATGTCGTCAATGTTCAAGCCACCTTTGATAAAGTGTGAGGGAGCATCCATGTGAGTACCCAAATGACTGCATGAAGAATAATTTTCTACTTGTATCCTAAAATTAAAAATGTAACATTTTCAATTAAAACTGTGAAATGGGATCAAATTTTTTAAATTAGAAAGTTTATTAATGGTTAATTTATGCTATAATATGTACAAAAGAAAAGCGAGCTAAGGAAACAAGGCCGCTTTTTTATTTTCGGAACAAAATATAATTTTAAAGTCGAAAGAGTAAGATGTGACCATGTTATTAAGTTGCAGCGGTAAACTTGTTTAGCACCAGAATGTATCAACGTACACATAGGAACTAGCATATGTTTTTACGTTGTTTGTTGAGTTTTATGTCGCAAATTCCAAACTAAAACAAGCACCGCCAATCTACTCTTTTCAGAGCACATCCAAAATAAGAATTACAAATTCCTCGCCATGAAAATCTCGCGTAACTTTGGAATAATGATGTTTATACAAATCTTTCTTCGCATAAAATCGAAGAAAGTATTGGGATGAAGTACTATAAGCATAAAAGATTAAAGAAATTTAACCATGATTTAAAATTGCTAATTTGCGGCCCCATTACTTTGAATACAACACGCTAGGGATGTATATCTACAAATGTTTTCAAATTGCTACAAACATCCGTATTCGAATAATTTGGTTTGTCCCACAATAGTCATTTTTTCATTCGTAGACCAATTTCACTAGGATTTACCATTTTTATGGCTTCGAAAACCATTTTCAACATTCATGCTTGGGGTGAGGATCGAACCCAAGAACTGTTGATCTAAAGACCAGAGCACTTAACATCAGGATGCTAGCTATTCAATTATCTTCGTCTATTAGACGAAAACTTATAAATAACTTTAATACAGTGTACATGTATTTTTCGAAAAATTGGGCTGATTTGTATCGTCTAAGGGAAATTAACCGATTTATAACTCTCCATATAGACACATTTAGTTGTAATAATTTTAATTATTAAATTCCTTTTTGTAATAGATTGGTAAAAACTCCAAAACAAGACAGACAATATAATCATTTGGAATAAAAACTATTGTGAAAACAGTAAAAAAACTTTAAAGTTAAACAAATATATATTTCTGTGCTTTGGATATTACTACTACAATTAGTTCACTAAGAATCTTTAATAGGCTAGAATCTAAAAATATATCTGGTTTATTTAGGTTGAAAATTTTATAAAAAATTTAAAAGATACTTATAAAAAAATACATCCAAAATTTTACTTAAAAATGAATTAAAATAAAAAATTAAATTTTTATATTCTTATTGAATCATCTATAAAAGAGCTTATATAACTTACTGATATTGAATTTTTAATGTAATATTTTTAATTTAATGAAGTCTCATTTTGTGAGTCTTTAATAA
The DNA here is from genome assembly GCA_026290005.1 of Latrodectus geometricus. Taxonomy (NCBI): domain Eukaryota; kingdom Metazoa; phylum Arthropoda; class Arachnida; order Araneae; family Theridiidae; genus Latrodectus; species Latrodectus geometricus. The sequence goes on along the minus strand of JAPDSC010034636.1, from coordinate 23,679 downwards.
TCACGCATTCAATAAAACCTCGAATAAACCTCGAATAAAATAATTCTTTCAAAGTTTAATCGAAATTTAAACTTTGAAAGAATAACATTTTCCCAAAATGCAATTATGCATAGATTAGACAGTTATGATAGCTTATTTGGGATCACTGAAAGCAAGAATAAACTATACAGCCATAAATCAGAAAGGATATGAAAAATTATCCATTTATCATGGTCTTTATTGGACTAAAGACAGCAGACTTGAAACCTGGATTAATCAGAATGCATACATAAAAAAGTATTAATATTTTAAACTTTGCCACATCAGTACTAATATTGGCTATTATAGTGATAATTAGTCTCAATACAAATTTATCTTTTCAACTCTAATTGAAAAGTTTAGGATAAATTTCTAATATCATCGATATAAATAAAAATAAATCTTGTAACGCTTGTAAAGTTCAATATCAGAAGCAAAACTCTTTAGTTTTATCTATAAAAAAGGTTATTTCTCTTTTTAATTTTTAAAAATATTAATTCCACACTTTTATAATTTCACAATCTAGTCATTTATTGTTCTTATAAGTGATTGCTTAATTATTGTTGAAAGCTTAGAATTAAAAAGTGCAAGCAAATTGCAATTAAAGTATTTCAAGATCTTATATAATAATTAATTTCAACTCAAAATAAATTATAAAAGATATTTGAAGATTGGGTTTATGCAGCAACAAGTTTGAATTAAACGTATTATATGAACTGAGAAATATAATATCAATGATTTTAAATGTTTGCATGTATTCATATTTGCACCAATAAGTTTATTGTGTGCTTTAATTCTCATCAAATCTTACTTTCAATTAACATAGTTTGACTCATGGTTTACCTATTGCGAGTCAGTTAATAGTTAAAAGTAGATTTTTTTGTTTTATATATAAAAAAAATAAAAAAATAAAACCTTCAGTTCGAAAAACTTATTTATATGTTCAATACTGCGAAAAGAGTAGTAAATAATCTAGAATTTAAAAATTAAATATTAAAAAGTCTTATTATAAAAGTAACCCGTTAATCACATAAAGTTCAAATTTTGTATAGAGAAAGACTTAAAACCACTCTGTGTGTCTCTCTCATTATATATATATATATATATATATATATATATATATATTGATATATATATATATATATATATATATATATATATATCTATCAATATATATATATATCAATTCAATTGCAAAAAGAAGTTTCAAATGAGAAATTTATAAGTTTTTAATAATTGCAAAATTAAAACTTGTTAGCAATAACTGAATTTTATCAATAGAACACTTAAAAAGTTAAGACAATTATATTTCCAGACAATCAGAAATCCTTGTTGATAAATTTTACGGATTAATCTTAATACTTTAAGCTCGGAACATGCATATATCGATATAGTCGAATTTTATTGTAGATAATAATATAGATAAAGTAGATAATAAGTCCTCAAGCAATTTCATTCTGTTTCATAAGAAACAGAATAAAATTTCTTTGTATAAGGAGTTAGAATTAATAATCGTAGCTTAGTAAAACAAGCCGAACTTATATTAAATAAAGAAATTACTTAAGCAAATGATAACAAGCAGAAATTACAGTTTCGCTTACCATTGTGTTCCTGTTCCAAACGTTCCATTGATTAAATTATCAATTTTAAATGGATTTACACCCTGATAATGCAAAGTAGTTTCATCGAGAGCATGAGTCATGTCAACCATTTCCTTAGGAAAATTTTTGGTGAAATCTACCATATAATAACAAAATGATAAAATTGCTATCATTGGATACCAAATAATAAAATATAAGGTAAACATTTGGAAATTGTGTAGCTCTAGCGGATCTAAAAGCTGAAAACACATAACAATGAACAATATGATGCCTGAAAAATGAGCTAAGTTTAAAAACAGCTAGGTGAAGGACGGAATTCCTTTAAAATAAATTTTTGTTAACGTCACCTTAGGACTATCGAATGAGAATGATTTGCACACAATGAAATTTAAAATTATACTTTTATGTCACTTTAGGAAAAAGATATCAGTGTTTGTGACGATTTTCGATACATTCCAAGACACATCCTGGCCATATCATAAATTAAGGTAGTTGTGGTTCTTAATTTTTTCCATTTTTAAAAGACAAAGTCAACAACTGAGAAGGCACAAATTTTTATCTAGTCTTCACTATCTATATAAATTAACAAAAATTAAGGAAAAATCACAAAAATAGCTGTAACTCTCTCAAAAGTAAGACAATGTCAATTAAATTTGAAAATGTTGTTAAGTAAAAGGAGCTGAACAATATGACATTATGCAGAATGGAGGCGCTTATGTCGGAAAATACGTTATTTGCAAGGATCATAAAAATGAATGTCTCAGAGCAAGTTGGTGATTGTCGCTGCGAATCTGAGATTAGAAATCTGGTACTGTGAAATTGTAGCAATGGCCTCCAGGCAACATTTGATCCAACAATTTCGATGGAGAGCTATCGGGAGACTAGAGGCCGGACAAAGTCAGATAAAAGAGGCTAGATGGCTGAATGTGAGTCTGCCTCTGATTCATAGACTTTGGTAACAATTTCTAACCACGGATTCAGCCTCCAGAAGGTTCAACCAAGGCCGGCCACGTGCTACCACGAAAGCCTATGACCGATATTTGTCATTATGTGCACAAAGAAATGGAATATGAACTTCGGCTGAACTCGGGTACTTCCTTGCTGCAAGCTTTAGAAGGTTGGTGTCTAGAACAACTATACGTTGAATCTTTCACGAACTGGTTTGTACACAAGGGAATCAGTTATTTGTTTCCTGCTCAGGTTACGCAATTTTTGGGAACGTTTGCAATGGGCACATCAACATGGCCACTGGACACGTGATCAATGGAGGTCAATCTAGTCTTAGCTTCAAAAGCGATAGCTGGCACATTTTCACTTGTAGAGAACGTGTAACTTGTTTTTACCCATCAATCATTCATGAAAGAGATGCATGCGGATCAGGTAGTGTCTGTGATTGGAGTGATATCTCTCTGGGTAGACACACAGACTTCCATGCCTTTTCCCGTGGATATGTTAGTGCTCTCACCAATAGAAATGATATCCTGAATGCGTATGTGCACCTTATGGCGGGAAAATAGATGATGATTTCGTGCTATACGGTGATATTGTGAGACAATACAGGGATCGTTATGAGGATGCTTACCTTTAGCGGAAAGAAATTGAGCGCATGCTATAGCCAGAACGATCACCTCGAGCATGTTTGGGACTCTCTAGAATGACGTGAATTTGCTATTAATTCCCCTCCTTGGACCCTAGGAAGGCCTTCAACTGCTTTGAATGGGCAATAGCTCGCACTTCTTACACAAATAATGAACACATAATTAGAGCGTCACACATCTGTGCATGTGCTGTATTTCTTTTCGTGAGGATCATTTACCATAATAAAGATAACTTCCCTATACCAACCTTACACCTCCCGTTTGTTGATTGTATACACAAGTTAATTTTTGTGAAACCATAATTTACTCTATGAATATTCCTCTTTTCCTCTGGATGAATGGAACCAAGAAGAAGTTTCAACATTTATTCTTGTTAGAGCCCAAAGCAACTAATATTCTTGCAGATAATATTTGACATTGTGATCCCAAAACTTCTTATTTTTAACTCATAGATTTAAGCTGAAGATGCTAACTACATAGAAACAAAAATCAATATGATATTTTTTAGTCTTCCTGAATTTAATCAATAACAGCCGTGGAAATAAGGTTTATCGATGCTAATTAGTAACAATCTAAAACCACTTCTTTTAGGACAACAAATATTGCACAGAACATATCATTTATTTGTGTTGATTTGTTATTATAATGTAACTTCAAATTATCAGATTGTCTGTATTATTAGAATTTCAGAGACTTCGATTCAAGTTCATTGAATAGAAAAGCCTAAGAGTAACTTTTGCAACTCATTGACATATTTTTGTGCCGAAAATTCTTTGAATTATTTCCATCACAGTTAGACGAATAAAGATGAATCATTACATATTTTTTATTTTTTTGAAATTTCTATTTGTGAATATATAAAGTTTTATTTAAAGACGTATTGAAGCAATTGCTTGAAAAAACTTCAGGCTTCCTATTTGTCAAGTGAATACAGTCTATATAGTTTTAAGATAATTTGCCGCTAATTATACAGTATATTTAATTTTATTTTCTTCTAAATATTTTCATCGGATCTAAAGTACATGTACATATTTTCTTGTTTTATTACAACTCCATTAATTTTTTATCTTAGAGTTTTGCCAATATCATTTTGATCTGCTGATGAGCAGTGTATAAATCATTGTTTAAGGTGCAATGGAAGAAATTCTAGTTTTATACTAAAAAAACAATATAAATGTTACTAAGTGTCCATCAAAGGTATAGGAACAAATTTATATAATGGAATATTTTAGAAAGATTTATAAATCGATTTAAATATTATGTAACAATATATATCTCTCGTGATTCTGAAATTAAAAATGCAACTGTAAACCTCTACAAAAATAGATTCAACATATGAAAGCTAATTAAAAAAATTAACTCCATAAAATATATATTTTTCACAAATTTTAGCATTTAAGACCTTAAAAAACAATTCTATAAATGACAGTGTATCTTGATTTTAGGAATTTATAGGTTATTTATTATATATTTATAGGGAATTTTAAGTTATTTATAGGTTTAGTTTATATGTTTGTAAGGTCATTATTGATTATTTCTCCAACCAAAAATTAACAGTTTAAAAGACATTTCAAACCAACAGGATTGTGCCTATTGTAGGAGTTGAAGCAACAAATCATCGAACTGATGCCTATGTAATTAACCATTGCAAGATCAGTGCTGATTCCATTGGAACTAAAAATATAAAATCAATTTTGAACGACTTTTAACACCAAAAGCCGTTGTTAGAATCGAGTCTATAAGCTACTGAAAGGAATGTCCAGAGTTCTGATTATTCAACTACGAGAGAAAAATAGAGAAATCAACTTTATATTTTATGAAGTTGTTGCCATATTTTATTATTTAAGATTTCTTTAATGATTGAAATATTGGATATTTAAATGAATGTTAAGAGCCAGGTCTTGCAATATTCATTTCTCCTTCCATAGATAATGTTAAATTTAACTAAGAGTGCACAGCTTAGTTTAAATAAATGTCTCATACAAGGGCTTATTAAAATGCGAATCAAAATATTATGTTTATTTTATTATCGCAATTAAAATTCAATCACATATTTACGATATCATAATTAGTGTATGGAATGCAGAAAATAATTTTATATATATATAT
>JAPDSC010034636.1:843-18253 GCA_026290005.1 Latrodectus geometricus | reverse complement strand
TATATATGTAATAATTTCAGAATTCTCTAATTTGGAGTACTTCCCTTCAACACCATACTTAAAAAATCTCTACAACTGACTGTATATAATTTTTCTGACCGACTAACTGCATTCTATTGAGAAAATGATAATTCATCGCAAAATAATAAATCAATTATTCACTCACAAAATGATAATTCTCCTATTCACTTCATTCCAATTCTTCAACTTTGAACTCAGGTGCTTGTGGACTCAATTGTACACCTTCCGTGGCATATTCATTCATTGGATATAAATGTTATAGAGTCCTTGTGGCCTGATTTGGAAAACAAGTGACATATTTAGAAAAATCTTTCCTGCGTCTCACTGAAACATTCAGCAAGATATATTGGTTTAACATTCCATTTACCGCCATGGAGGATTTGTATATGAGCATTTTCAAGAGGATTCAAGTAATCTTAACTTCCAAAGGAATTCCCATTCGATATTCGGATCAAAATATACTTTTACATGATTTTTACGCTGTTCTGCATTATTTCTGTAAAATATATATTTTAGAAATAATGCAAAACATAGAAAAATCTTTCGGAGTGATCATGCGATCAGTAAATTAGGTTTGATCTTTTGATGCTTCTGTTAAGGCTTCGAATTCTCTTTCCTTGAATGATTGTTTACATGTTGGGGGGCAAACCTGTATCCAGAAAATGTAAGTGTAGTCAGCATTGAATAAAAAACACTCCTCACGCGCGATTATAAATTCAAAAACTAATCATTAAATCATTATTAAGAGGCTTGGTGAGTTCTGCGATCGATTAAAATGCTTCAGCTGCAGAAATATCACGTTTCCTGCTTTGTAAGCATTATTTTATTTTATAAAAAGATAACAGTTGCTATTTAGTTATTCCTGTTTTCTTTTACAATTAACTTTTTGTTTCTCATTGCTTTTCAATAACCTTGGATTGTTATTCCACCACAAAATGTCGTTTACTAATGTTTCATAAGCTTCTCTTTAGGCAGCAAGTTCAAAAAAAGTTGCGGAAATTAATGAAATGTATTAAAAGTTCTATGGTTTAATGTTCTTACCATGAAATGTTTTTGGACATTGTTTTCTGAACTGTATGTTTTCTAGATTATTGTATTCTTGTATGACATTGTATGTTTCTGAACGGATGATTATTATCTGTCAATCATTTTATATGTTAGATACTTCAATTATTTTGAATAGAAGCATGCAGACTCCTTCGTTTTCTAGATCACAGTTTTCAATGAGTTCATTACCATTTTACATTCTGAAGTGCAGAGTAGATTCCAAAATGAAATATTGGAGTACAAAGTAGATTCCTAAAGCCTTTCATCAGCGTAGATCTATTCTGTTCTCCCTTATTTGTGGTCAAAGTATTGTGTGTGATTAAGTTTACTTTTTTGAAACTCTTAAATAAAGCCCATAATAAATAAATCTTCTTTAAAGCAATATGTATGCTGTGAATGTTCAAATATTAATTCTTCTTAAGGTTTTAATCTGTTATATTATTTAAATTGTATGTTTGGCGAAATTCAAATAATAATTAGTAAATGGAATATTTTTTAATATATATTTTATTGTTAAAGCATATTTTAATATAAAGTTTGTTCAATAAAATCGACCTATGGAAATCACTCTTTAAATAATTCCATTAGTTTTCATCTTCTAACACTCGTTTTCTGATTTGATATATTTTGAAGAAAATTGAAACTCTAGTGACAATATCTTCTTTATTTTTATTCAAGATCTCTCCATTTTTATTTCATATTTTCAATGGAAAATTGAATGATAAACGTGAATGCGTTGAAAGTGTTAGGACAAAAGACACGTGGAAAGTTTATTAATTCATTAATTTACAGCATTTTTTAAATAATAAGAATTAAAACAAGTTCATAAGATTCTGTCTTTTCGTATTAAATACTTTCACTTACGTATGATAGATGGCGTTAGCTCCCTTAAAATAAGCAAGTGTTTGTAAATGGAATAAAATGAATTTTATTGCTGTGTTAAAAAATTATTCTTTTAAGATATTAAATAAAGTATTTGCGTTTAACAAACAATATGACGTATGAACTGCTGAAGCATTACATTATTTAACAAATATTTAGAGATTTTACTTTTCTGTATGTTAAGTATATTTTCGATTCCATTAGTGCATTTAAAAGATAAAATTTGTAATGTACAAAAATAATTATATTAATTCTTTAGTTTTAGTAGAAGTGGAAAAATTTCTTTCTTTATTATTATCATAAAGTGTTTTTTCATTGCTGAAGTAGCCAACGTCGATTTCTCAATTCTTTTTAAAGATACGTATTTTTTTGAATTAAAATCTATTAAAAGCAGAAATATTTTAGCATAATTTTTCAATTTACATTACCACAAGGAAGAACATTTTTTTTATAAAGATAAAAGCCATGAAGTCTATTGACTACTGAATGATAAATAAAAAGTGATATATTTCCTTGATAAAGGGGCATCAGTATTTTCAATAACAATTTTATGTATTTCTTTAATGTGATCATAATATAATAAATTATTCGAAATACTTAAAAAGTAAGGCAAATGTTGCGGTAAAATTTTGATCATAATCTTTTGGGGAGATTACCAGAGATTTAAGAGCAGTCGGAGAAGAAATTAAAACAGAAACTCTGAAGCTGTATGTAATAAGAAAATATTTATATGTGTATTCGAACCAAGAATTCCATTTTTATGGGTTACAAATGATTAATTATATATCTATCTATATATATCTATATCTATCTATCTATCTATCTATGTACTGAGTATCTATTAAATCATTACTAATTTCATTATAATGGAAACAATCAAAAAGGATTATCAGGAAATATTTGGAAATGAAATAGTGTAAAAATCAATAATTCCTTTCGTATTCAGTAGTTAGGAGAAAATAGTGATTTTAATTTGAGGAAATCATATTTTTTTAAAATTTTATTTAACTTTTGATATGTTTTGGATGAAAATGTGTATGATCTTCAAATGAAAGTAGAATTATGTCTTTAGTTTTGAAATGAACAAGCAAAGTTCGGTATTTCCTTAAAAATTTCTATTTTCCTGGAAATCGTATTTAAGGAATGTGAGAAACAGTTTATTATAAATGTGGGCAAGCCGGGTCAAGGATTTTCTATTAAATGTTTCGGATTTTTCTCATTCTTAAGTTCTTTCAATAACGAATTAATATATTTCTTCTTAATATATTTTGTTTATTTATGAGGATCAAAAATTATCGGAATATACTTGAAATGCAGTCACACAAAAATTTTATAATTTTAACTCATGGCAGATTTTAAATGTTTATTGTGACCGGCAAAGGGTTTAAGTATTTAGAATATAACACTATTAGAAATTTTAGGGTTAGAAAATACAATATTTTTCATATAAAATGCAATTAAGTAGCTGTGAAAAAAGAACATAGTTTTAAAAAATTGAAACTGTAGTTTTAGTTAAAAAAAAATTGACCTATACTTCTTTAATCAGAACTTAATGAAGTAAATCCTTACAAGAACTACATATTTGCAAAAGAACATAACCAATTTACCACAATGTCGAAAGCATAAAATTTTCTACCTGAGACATTTTTTAGTATCACTGTAAACTTGCATTCAGCAACAAAAAAGTTTAAGAAAAATTGATTCTTAAAAAACAAATGTTAATAAATTATTCTACCTAAGATGTTAAAGGTAAGTCACTGTTATTTGGAGAGTCATATAAGACTTCAGGAATGAGGGCTATGATTCGGGTAGGTGCTCCACTTCCTTTACCAATTTTCATGGGAAGAACAAACATCTGAGCCCCATAAATAGGCAATTTATCCATGTTGGCAACTATCTCCAAGCCGAAAAGTCCAGCTCCCAAGAGGATTCTATGCGAAGGGAAATCTCTAGATGAGCCATTGTCGAGGGACAGTGCCTCTGTTCCATATCCTTTAATGTTCCTGTTGTCCACAATCCACTGTGCTGCTTCAGGTGAAATACCTGGGAAATGCATTTTATACATATCGTTTTCAGGAGTGCCAGTAAATGCAGCACTGTCATTCCATTTGTGGCCCCATCCACTCCTCATCAAGACGATGGTACCGTTCAGACTTTTACCAGTCGTGCTTTCCCACTGAAGGAGATCATCCACTGTCAGTAAGGCATCCGGATCCTGCTCAGCTCTTGCACTGATGTCCACTACGGCAGCTGGACCGATGAATTTGTTGACAGGAATATCGTCAATGTTCAATCCTCCCGGAATAAAGTGTGAAGGTGCGTCCATATGCGTCCCCGTGTGAACACCAGACGAATATTCTTCTATTTGCACCCTACAAGAAATTTTTGCATAGTTTGATGATTATTTATATAATCTGCATGTAAGGAAATATTGATTAGATTTTTAAAGTGCTATAAGAAGAAGAATATTTAATTGTCTCTTTTTACTTTCTTATTACTTTTTACTTATTATTTTAAATACAATTATTTTGTAAATTTTACTAATTACTCATCACGGAATATTAATCATTGAATTTTCATAAATAGAATATTCATGACAACAATTTATTTCTAATTTATTATACAATTATACTATGAAATTGTTCATTATATATATTAGGTCTGCCTGGTTAGAAATATCATAATCCGAAATAAATAAATACAAAATTTATGAGTATGGCAATGCATTCAGTGCAAAAGTAGTTTAAATAGAATTAGCTCAATACCGCAAAATAAATATTTCAAGATTGTTTAATATTTGGAACAAATATAAATAAAGATAGAGTTATTTAACAATAGATAAAGTTATTTAAAGATAAATGTTATTAAAAGTTAGATGAAAAGATAAAGTTATTTAAGTATAGCAAAAATATAGAACACATAAAGTATACAAATTTATAAAAGGAATTTTATACTTTGTAATAATATGGTCAACACCCGTTGATGAAACTGGTCATCCTGTACTTCATTTAAATTGATTTATTGGGAGTTTTTTTGATTTTCTTTTGTTGTTTAAATGTGTGTGTAACACAAATTTTAAAATTCATTTTGTATACTCTTATATGATATATCTTTTAGATATATTGAAATAACTTTATCTAAATGCTTTATTGTATTTATACTTATTTATATTAAGCAATTTTTATGTATGTATACATTTTTTATTGCATAGGTAATGTTTCCCAGTCTTTGAGTTTTATATCGATCGTATTTTTCTGTTTTATGTACATTTTGATATTTGGTGTTTAAATATTTTGAATATTATTATTGAAAAAAAATTCTTATTTTCATGAGATCTCTTCAGATAATATAGAATAGGAAGCAACCTGTTCTATTTACACTCTTAAAAACTGCTAAGAAAGGTCTTCCAACAAATAAAATTATCACAAAGAAATTTTCGAGAAATATCACAAACAAAATGCTTAGCAATCGTGAAAAATTATATTAAATTTAAAAAATTTATTCAAAGTAAAATTAAAAATTTTATTTAAAGTATTAAGCAAATCAGAATCCAGTGAACTGTTTATGTTATCATTGAATATCTAGGTGAATCTATAATTTTTAAAATAAAGATTTCTTTAAGAAATTATAGATTCACCTAGATATTGTGTGAATCTATAATTTTCATTCACTGAATATCTAGGTGAATCATTGTAATTTTTTTTTTATTTTTTAAAATTAATGCAGTTACCATTCAAAACATTACGGTGCTAAACAAGTACAATTTCAACTCGTGATACAATTTAACAAATGAGTTATAAAAGGTTAATATTTTATATAATTCTTTTATAATGTCAAAAAAATAGTTTGTTTTAAATTAGTTGGTTTTTAAAATAAAACTTTCTTTAAAAAAATGTCATATCCATGTCTATAAAAAGTGAAATTCATTTCATTGAATTTTGAATATTTTTTAATGTTTTTTTTCAAATATTTCACTCACAGAAGATGGAATAAAATTAAGGAAAGTTCTTATATAACAATAGCATCTTCCACGCAGAGATTAATTTTGATTTGGCATTTATTTTTGGAGAAAAGAAAAATGAATTTTAGCCCTGCTTATATAAGATCCATAAAATAAAGTTGTTGTTGTTACTAGTCTCCATGTCCAGGAATATACTAAAGGAGGTCCACGAGTCCATTTTATTTCAGAAAATCGAAAACAAGCATAGGAGACTTTTACAATAATAATAGGAATACAATAGACACAGATGAAAAATTATAATCGGGTATGGGCTTAAATATTCACTATTTACATTTAAGTCCTCTTTCGTCTTTAACACTAATATGTTTTATTTTTAAATGAATGTTGTTATTTTTAATGTGCCTATATCAAAACCAGTGAATATCTTTCTCATCAATCCAATTCCAATTTACAGTGTAAGTAATAAAGTCAAACAAAAATATTTGATAGGGATAAGAAATGATTTTTCACAAGATAGAGATAAATTTTAATTTTTTGTGTGCGAGCATCAAAGTAGCTTAATTACATCATATTCATATATTAAAATAATTGTACCAGGAAGAAAAAAAATTTACTGTTTCTTTCAGTGACCATTTTTTCAGCTCTTCTTTAAAAAAATTTTGTTCTATTGGTACGAAAATTATATTGTTGTGGTTTTCTGATGACACTTGGCAACGCGAAGCTCGCCGCCAGAGACAAGGCGAATGAAGTCAGAGAGAGAGCGTCTTCCGTTTTTGAATAGAGCACTCTCATACGTAGATGGAAGTACGACTTTTGGCTCAAAGTTGGCAGCACCATCCCAATCTTCCAATTTTAGAGATTGAAACCAGTGAAGGGTCATAGCCTGCTCTAACCACCCCCAGAGGTATTAATTGTAATGGGAATATGGAAGATATTGCTTCTCGACAGATTTTACGTGCCCCATTCGCTATCAGTGAACATCATGGATCTTCGGCTAAGCTGGGATTCGAACTCACCACCTTTTGGTAACGAGAACGACTCCCTATCCAACCAGGCCACTGCGGCAAAAATTATGTTAAGTTAATTATATCATATAAAGTGCATAAAGATTTTTGATAGAATTGTTCTTATGTTTTGAAGAGAATAAAATTGCTTCTTCACCAGCTTATAGTTTCAATTATGTACGATTTTTCTTTTTAAAGGCATTGTAGTTGAAATAATTTATATAATATTATTTTTCTATTGTTTTTTTATTAACTTTTACATGTTTGTCAGCGAAAAATAAGGAAATGAATATTGTGACGAGAATGACTGTAAGATTATTGCGAAATAATAGACCTTTATTTTAACCAATTCATTCGATTAAATTTAACCACAAATGTGGACATGTATGTCAAAAAAGTATTGATATTTCATGATCGCTTATACGCAATCCTTCAATCCGTTTTATTATTATCTGAACGCTTTATTCCTTATCTATGTCAGAATTATTATAAGAATTATTTGAAATTAACAATAAACACAGAAGCTATTCATCTCAAGTAGCTCATTTGTTTTATTTTCCATCATTTTTATTTCAAGTTATATTACGATAAAGAAATAAAAATAGTGATTGCTCATTATTTACCAAAATATTTTCGAAGATATGAAGCAATCATAAACCTAGAACTTTGCTAAATATACACCAGTGAAAGAGTTTTAAAATTTTCATAAAACCACATTAAAAATAGATGTAGTATTGAAAAATTTGTTTGAGAAAAGTATTGTGGTGTTCCAAAAAATAACAAGAAAAGAAGTTATGATGTTAAATTATTTTCAAGCTTTTTTATTTATATGGAAAATTGGTATTGTTAATTTTTTTAAGCAGCAGCACTAAAATTTTTAACAATTTGTATTGAAATCCTGTTTTTATTATTCTCCACTGCCTCTAAAATCTGATATCATGGATGTTCCTCTAAATTCGCAGCTGGAATGTAAAAGTAAAAACAAATTAAATTGGCTATCACAGTTACTTTTAGATATCCAGCTCTTTTTCATGCCATAATGCAATAATTATAAAATCTAAATTTTTTTCAGAGCATTTATCCTGCCATAGTATGACATTTCTATAGCAAACACTGAATGCATGTGCACTTTAAATTTGTGATCTGGATTATTCCCCAAATGAAGATTAGATTATGATAAGAAGAAAAATTTGAATTCAAGAAAGTATTTTTCGTCAAGAGTGACAGCTTATCTGATATTTTGATACAGCGAAGATTATTTTGATAACTTAAGAAAAATATTTATTTATTTCATCAGAGAATTTTTAAAAAAGAAATTTATCCGACTCAAATTATCATGCTTCAATCAATAGATTTTACAAAAAAACATTTTTTCACTAAAAATATATTTTAATTTTTAGATACATTTTAAATCAACAAAATTTCTTAAACTGACTAAATGAATTACATATATAATAATTTATATAACCAGGAAATAATTGATCGGGGAATTTTCAGTAAAAAGTTACATTATTTTATTTTCCAAGAAAAAATAAAATTAAAACAAATTTAACTTTTTAGTTTAAATTATAATAACAAGGAATTATGATTAGTGGAAAATTCTTTTTTTTTTTTCATTAGGGAGTAGAATTGAAATAATAATTTATGGGAAAGAATAATTAGAAAAATACTAAGGAAAAGACAAAAACTAGATGAATTCATAAAATTTTAGTCCAAAATAATCATCATAATTTATTTTTTAAAATTATTGTAGTAATCACATTCAAAATATTACTTTGTACAATATTGTAAGCAAGTACAATTTCAGCTCAGATACAATTTAATAAATGAGTTATAAAAGGTTAATGTTTTATATAGTTTTTTTATAATATCAGTAAAAATAGTTTGTTTCAAATTACTTGATATTTATGATGATAAACATTTTATAAATGTCCAGCTATAACCATTCCTAAATAAATAAAAACTTTGATAAAACGAAATGACTTTTAATTTACTGTAACGAGTGACATCATGTGTAGGAAAAAGTAAGTTTTATATTGATGGTTAGGCCTTTTTTCCTAATATCTCTAAAATAATGAGTGTCTATGCGAAAACTCAGTCAATTTTTAAAACAGAAGTCTTCCAAATATAATTTATTGGCAGTATAATTTATTATTATTTTAATTCATACATAATTTATTGGAGTGAGAATAGTCAGCTTAAAATACTTAATCTGTCAGATAAACATAAATTTAAAAGAAAGTTTCAAATATTTTCCCGTTTTTATAAAAAAAGTATGTGGGATTTAGTAAAAGCAGAACTATAGTCAACCTTGTTCTTACCACTCATTATTGATTGTTAAAATCTTAATGAGTGGTAATGCAGCAACAATAACTACTACAGAGAAACCTGTGGGGGATTAGAAAATTTTGCTATCAACAGTGATTCCAAAGTGGGCATCACCTATAAAAGTTTAATTATTTACGATTTAAATGAATCAAATATGATTATCAGTACAGGAAAATGCTAACAAATGTAAGGACCTCTAAAGTTTCGAGTTAACAAAGATCATAAATGGAAAAAAATTATGATAAAAGATTAATGTCAATCACAGTTACTTAGATCAGAATTTTAATTATCAGCAAAATTTAGGAAGTTATCATTTTAATATATTTGGTCTATTATAGAGGTAAAGAGAGAGCTTAATTTGTTAAATCAATTAAATTTATAACATCAAAGTTTAAAGTATTTAAAATGACGACTATTCATAATTTATCTGTAATTAACTTTACCAATAATAGATTCATTTCACTTCAAACAAATTTTCCTTGATTATAATTTTTAAAAAATACTAAGTGAAATAAAACGTGTTGAAATAATATTGTATGCATGTAAAAATAGTAGTAAAAAAACGTAATTTATTTTTAAGAAAATATTTCTAAGAGGATTCTAGATGGATTAAAAATACCGAAAAAAAAAAAGCAAATTAACAAAATCATCAAAAGCAGTTGACTATTCTATATCAGAATTATTTTTTCATTTTAATATCAGACAATGGAAACGCTGAAGTAATCTTGTTCGTTAATTTAACTTTACTAAAATTTGTCATGTCTTAAAATATACCTATTTGTTATAGAAAAATATAAAAACTTACCAAATGTTACCAAGTGGTTCAGATGTTCCATTAAACAATGAATCAATTTTGAATCTCCTTAAAAATGGATGGTTTGGAGTGGTTTCGTCAAAGACATACGACATGTCTAGAACGCGTTGTGGAAGAGGAAATGCATCTAGAATGCCCACTAAACATAGAACAGAAAGCGAAGCGGTTAACATTTTTATTAATTTTCAATTTCTTCTGTTTTCGAACAACTGAGTTGGTGGTAATATTACTTTCAGCTAAAACTTTTATCACTAACCCTCAACAGAAGAATATAATGAATTAAAAATGAAAAAAAAGGAAGGATTAAAAGTGTAAAGTAGATAAGATTTAAAAAGGATAATGGTGCTAAAGGAATATAGATTTTTTATTTGAATTCTATTGAGAAAAACGATTTATCTAGAAACGCTAAATGATAACACTTAAAATTTCCAGCACTCGGGAAGTTTTCATCACATCCTCATAATCTCTCACTAATCTTTTTTTTCAAAAAAGTCATAGTTTACATGCTCTAGGATTAAACAAAGATTTCTGAGTTTATGATAGCGGATTTTGTTACTCTATATTAAGGAAGTGTTTCTCACAAGTTTTGCTCTGACGTATCTCTTATCTCCTTATCTTATGGTTAATTTTATCTATAATCTTGTATCTTATGATATAATAAGTTAACATTTCATTGCCACACATTCAGTTTCATTTATCTGTATATTATGAAAAGAATATTTTTTTTGACTTTATTATTTTAAACATTATTTATAGTAAATATTTGACATGTTTAAATTATTTTTAACTGAAATTATTTTTGTATTTAGTATTTGTTAGTTATCAAAATGTTTCTGAAAGGAGAAAATTTATAATTTTTTTTGCCTTCCACAAGAAGCAATTTTATTTCTTCATACTAACTTCTTATGCAGCTATACACTTTATCTTATTTTGTCCAATGACTATTTCTGTAAGCTTACATTGAATTGGAATCGACTGCATGAAACATTTTTTAATATTTTGCCTATGGAATTATGAAAACCTAATATCAGAATGATTTATTGATCGTGATTTTGTGTATGAAATATAATGGTTAAAATTTTAAATAATATAAGTTTTATACCAAAGTTAACTATTTATTAAAGGACCATCAGTTGTACATTTGAATATTTATGCTTATTATTTATACTTAAAAACCAAAATTTTATTTTCACTTTATTGCATAATTATAAATAATTTTTGATGGCACTATATGTGTTTAATTAAAATAAATATTGTTAAAACATTGAAAAGTTTTAAGATAGATAATATTTACTCCAGTAGGCATTAGATTCAGAAAATATTTCCACACCCAACTTCTCTTAAAAATAAATTACTCTGATCATAATCTTAATTTCATAGTATAAAATATTCCTTTTAATATTACACTAGAAATAAATACATTTTCCCGAAGGTATCTTTAAAGCGTTAATTTAAGAAAATAAAATAAAAGGAACAAAAAGAAAAAAAAATCGAATTGGTTTAAGTGACATGCATGGATTGAGAAAAAATAAAGAAAGAAAGATTGGGAGTTAAGAAGGAATTTAAAAAATAGAAAAGTTGATGTAGAATTAATAGTCTTGTCTTATAGAGAGTGCTTTGGATTTTGCGAAGAATTACGAAAGAATATTCCATTTAAAATTTTAAAAGATTTCTATCCTAAAGAAATATTATTTTGATTTGCTTAATGACTTAAAAGGTACATTTGTATGGGTCAGGAAGAAAGATTTGAATTAAAAATGAATGCTTACTTAAATTCCAGCTTATTCATATTACATTATTAGAATAAATTTGTCAATAAATTTCTTAATTAAATTTTCTTAAAACTTCATAATATTCATTGTCTACAATTCAAAACAATAAAGACTCTGGGTAAAAGCTTTTTACATAAAATCATAAGGATAGTGGTCTGTGTTACAGAAAGAATGAATTTGTGACTTGAATTCTAAAATTTAAAAAAAAAAAAAAAAAAAAAGCTAGCTTAGTTTTAGATTTAAAAAATTTTAATTCTTTTTTCATCTAAAATTTCAGTTGCAATTTAAGAATTTTACTCATCAAAATGGGAGGATGCTGAAGATAAGGCTGAAACAGTTAATATTTCGTTTATTATTAATTTAGATTGTATAATTATTTAAAAATGGGCTTGTTTACCTTTTCTATTTTGAAGAACAGCAAATTTTATTGCATCCTATAATTATTATTATTGTTGTAAAATGTTTAGTTATCTTTTTGTTTTGCAGCTATGTTTTTAAGCTGGATTTTTGATGAATGTTTCTAAATATAAACAGTATTTTAGACTCATTCATCTACTGAGCTAGAACTTATTTAAATGATTAAAAGAAAAGTATTAAAGCATATTGTTTAATGTTTCATTTTTATTTCCATTAGTTACACGGAGTTAGTATCGTTTGGCTTGAAGCCAGAAAGCTTAAAGATCAGTAGTTTGAGTTGGAAGTTCAAAGAGATAATGCTATTAAATTTCTACAGAATATATTATCAGAATTTTTGAGGATTTTACCGTTATTTATCTCGTTATGGAATATTTTATTGTTGAAGCATCTACTTTTGTTGTTCTAGAATGATGATATTTCAATTCATTGTACTCCAACATTAAATAATTTTTTGGAAGATAATTTTAGTAATTACATTATGTGACGTGATTGAGTACTATACTGAGTTATTTTATGTCAATTCTACAGAGCATTTTCTAATGTTACGGTAAAATAACGATATTATTATATTAAACATTTCAGCACAGATGCAAAAATTGCAACCATTGTTGCAAAGTATTGCCGAGTCATGTTCAAGGATCAGATCTTCAATGCAGCATAATTAGCTTTAGCACTGCTTTTGAAAGCTAATTGCTATCATAGGTATGAAATGTGAACATAAGCATTATAATATTGTTTATTAACATTTAACTGTGTTTTCCATTCTTGCAGTATTTTTCATAATGAAAGATTCTTACATTATAACTTTAACTGACATTAAAAATAATTGAACTGAATAATTCATTAAATTTTAAACTACATTGTTGTTAATAATACTATTTATTGAATAATACATCAATAAGAATTCTTTTCGAATTGAAAATCCTAAAAGCAAAATACTTCAGAGTTTTTATTTTTCCTCTTACATTATGATTTAAAATTATATAGTTTATTAAAAATAATTAAAATGTTTGAAACTTGTGAATTGTATTAAATTAAAAATAATTTAATTTACAAAAAATTTAATTGTACTAATGTCTCTTTTTTTATTTCTTTCAACATTTTTTATTATATTTCCAATCAAGACAATTCATTTAAGATAAGTGGAGCTTCATGTATTGGAAAATCATTATCAAGAGAGACTAATCAAACATGTGTATTCCGAGAAGACTTTATTTTCAAGATGATTTGAATATTGAAGGCAAGTATAATTTGAATTTTTTCAAACTAAACCTTGATTGAAAAATATTAATGGGTGATCAGACCTCTTTTCTATGAAATATTTATCACGATTCTTGAAAAAGATTTGCTCGCCAATTACTAAGTTTCCTTGAAAATTTCAAACAACCAACATCATTTCCTCTCTATTTTTTAAATTTTATTTGATTTTTTTTGTACTTTTCTAATACATGGTAATTTTAACCAACTATCTTAATCTAATAAACAAGGAATGACATTGAAAAACAATGGTTGATGTTCGTTAAATCAAAGAATTTATGTAACCGTATATTTACGAACTTTTATAGAAATTGAAAAGTCAGCTTTTTAAGTCTGTTTTTATAATTTCTTGCAAGTTTTTTACTGCAAAACTTGCAGCATAAAATTAGTATAATCATAGAAATCTGTTGAGATTGCTTCCTATGTTTTATGCAGTTGTAAAATTTGTAAATAGAAATACTGCTATGTTGAATTTATCTTATTTTTTGAATAATTAATTAAATTGTAAATCAAACAATTAATTAAAGTGAATGTTAAACTAAGTAGCACGTGTATTTAAAGTTCGTATTTGTAAATGTTTTAATTTATTTTATTCAACATGTATCTCCTTCTTCTTCCTCTTCTTCTTCTTAGATTTGGGTTTGTATGTCATTAGGCACCTCTACTTTAATCAGCATTTTGTACCGCAAACTCCAAACTCAATGTTTCCTAGTCCCATTGCTCGGGTCACCCACTTTATTAATTAAGTCCTATAACCCTTTAATGGAGTTTAGGTGTAACTCTGGATGATGTTTAAAGAAGTTAATCTAGAGAGGGCAAGGGCCTCGCATTCGTAAATGATATGCTTGGCCGTTTCCTCTTGCATATGACATTTCCTGCAGACAGGGTCTTGCTGAAACAGTCCCATTTCATTGAGGTGTTTTCTGAAATGGTAGTGCCGAGTTATGAAGCCCACAATTAAACATATTTTCTGCTTAGAGCATCTTAGAATTTCAGAGGCAATCCTTGCTGATGATCCGCAGATCATACTTTTAGCGTGGGTTTGACCAGGAGTGTTGAGCTAAGCTTCGTATATCCTTTGTTTTTCCCATCTAAGAACAGTGGTTTTTCTGGTCTTCAAATTGATCCCACGGAAGGGTTCTGCACTAATGAGAATAAGGAATGGGAATGGGAATAATAAACGATCCCCATTCCCATTCTGTATCCCCTTCGTTAACTTCTTTATAAAATTCCATGGAAATGTTAAAAAAAATTTTTTTTTAAGTTAATCATTTTTCTCAAACTACTTTTTTTTTCCTAATTTAGTAAGGAATATTTACTTGAAAGTTTCAGTCTAACACAAAAATCACATAATTAACATACATGCTCTAAAAATCAAAGACAGGGATTTCACTTTAATAGCCTTTGGTTGAAATAAAAATGCATTTTACGAGTGTTTAAGTCTGGATTAATTTGTGGAATAAATTTTCATTTCATCGAACAGTCTTCTGAATATAATTGTCTTCCTTCATTGCTTAAAGACTGTGATAGATTTTTCAATTCTCTCATATACCTTCTTGTATACTGAAGTTGTTGTTATAAGCAATAATATTGTTTCCACCACTTTTTTTTAAATGCGTTTGTTATACTAAAATGAGATTTTAAGGCATACACATGCAATTTATGGAACTACTTTGATATACCCCCAAATCGAAAATTTGGCGACTTTTTTTGTCGCCAAGAAAAATACCTGTTTTTGGTGCCTTTTTTTCACGCCAAGATGAATTTTTACTAAATACAAATAATTAATAACAAAAAACTTTAAAAAAAACTAAAAAAGTGATACAAAATACTAAATTTGAAAATAACAATAACCTAAAAGATGAAAAACCTAAATTGGCAATACCAAAATAAGAAACAGCAACCCTAAAAAGTCCGTAGGGAGTGCCAGATTTGGTGCTTAATTTTGGGGGGGTATATCAAAGTTGTTTCCAATTTATGAATGGTGAATAAAAATAAATCTTTTAAATTGATCAATATTTCTGATAGCAATATTATGAACTATCATTTTTATAATAAATATCTAAATGTTTTAAATAACTTTGTGAAATAATGTAACAAGCTTGGCTTGTGATACAATTTCTTGTTAATATTGAATATTTCTGAATCACAACACAATAGTATAAATGAAAATGACTGTTGCGATATATGAAACAATAAATTTTCTTTCTCATATTTCTTCAAATCCTTTGAAAACATTTCTATAAATTGATGAATTAAAGGCAACGGGTATTAATAATTTGAAGTAATTTATTTCACTACCATATAAATAATTGGGAAATGTTTTTATGGTAGAAGAAGGGGAATAGAAAATTGTTGAAGTTAAAAAACTGAGAGAAATAAATAATTCCATTCATTTGTAATAGTTAAGAAAAGCGCTATATTTTCAGTGATATCTTGACTAATATAAAATTTGAGTAATAAATCTAATAATTCTTTAATTTTATTCGGTAGGAAAATTTTTATTGAAAATTTCAATAGGTATTCAGTGAATATGGGAAAATTACGTTATATATAAGTAAATGTTTAGTTTTGGATTGAACAAAAAAAAAAAAAAAAAAAAAAAGGAGAGATTATTGATTATTATGTAAAAATATTTAATTTTTGTTTAAGTCTTATATGAAGAACGGGAAAAAATAATTCACAATACATTTAGAAAACACTGTCAATTTAGCTATAATTTAAAAATCAAAAATTCAGTCTTCAGGTATTATATCAAATTTTTCATTTTTTTACAGGAATTAATTTTTGCCAACAATTTATTTTTGAAAAGAGTAAAACATAGAAATATTATACATGAAATCATCGAAATTAAATTAAATTTTTAATTTTATGATTATATGATTAATAATTAGTTCTTTACTTTGTCACTATGAATCATGACATGTTTTAGCCATTTCTAATTTAAAGGAGAGCAGCAAATGGCTTAAAATGCTAGCTTTGAATAAATTTAGTTTAGACTTTATGTTAATAATTGAAGACAGTTTCATTAGAATATTTTCATTCAAATATAAGTTCTCTTATAAATTTATTCCTTATTTTGTTAATTTTTTTAGAAAACAATGTAGCAGAATAATCAAACATCTTCATTACAATATCTTTATTAACCTAATTAATTGAATTTGTATTTCCCTTGACATCCTTGTAATATTTGTCATTTCTAAGAAATATCTTAATATTTTCATGAATTAATAAATTCTTAAAATTTTACTCTCTGTATATAAAAAAATTGTTGTATGTTATAATCATATTAATGTGTTCACTTAAATTTAAGCATGATTATTATAATTCTGGTTACGGTTTACAAAAATCATTAACATAATATTAATATGTAATGCATTTTAATATTATTAATGTTTTTTTTTTTAATTTATTAATGTTTTTGTTATTTCTGTAATACATAAATAACAAAAACTAATAATTATAATTAAATATATTATTAATATAATACGCATTATTAATATTATGTTAATGATATAACCATAATATTAACAATACGACCGTTTACATAATATTGAAACAGCAATTGTTATTAAATTATAGCTCGAAATTTATTAAATACGCTTTTCTGGCATTTAGAGAATGTTTTAAACTTTTAGTCATACATAAATCAATAGCTACTCTAGAATTACTAATACTTTTAAAGGCTTAAAGTAATTATAAGCACTTATATTAATTATCTTTAAATTTGTGAAATTTGCTTGTTGCATTACAAATTGGGGTTGCTTTTTGTATTAAAATCATATCTGTTATAAAATAAGAGTTCAATTTAGTTAAGAAATTCTTTATTAGATAGATTATTATACATTCAATGGTGAAGAATATTCCTGAGAATACATATAAAGCAATATATATATATATATATATA
>JAPDSC010034630.1:0-13353 GCA_026290005.1 Latrodectus geometricus | reverse complement strand
TTTTAAGGAAACGTATTTTCAAATGTACGCAATAAAACATTTTTTATGTTCTCAATGGTGAACAAATATAATATAAATTTTCTTTCGTTGAAACAATGTCTTGTATTTGTTATTTTATTAAATTTCTTTTCAGAGAATTTAATTCGTCGTGAAAAATTTACATATATTGGTTTTCATTTTCTCAGAAAATTGACTTTATTCGTGACATGAATTCTCTTTTAATTTGCATTAATTTTAAACAACACTTACAAAAATTGTAACTTTTAAGTTTGGTTTGATAAAAATTATGTTTTTTGGCTATTTCTCAAATTGAAATTTATAATTTAAATTGTTTACAATACAACAAGCTTCCATTTATTTTTTTAACAATAAAACTCAATTTAATTTATATAGTTTTACCTATTTTTGGATGGTATTTTATTCTTTTAAGTGAATTCATTTTTTAAAAATTGTTTTTTAAAATTTTGTTTCAAGCAGAAATCTCTAGTTTGCATGTTTTCTAAGATATTGTAAATACTTGGATATGTTTCTTATTATGAAGATTGTGATTAAAATTAATGTTTAGCTTTATTCACCTATCTCAATACTGAAACAGAGATTTAGTAAGAGATATAGATAAGCAATTTATCTCCCAAAACAAGCCAATATCAGTGAAATTTGAATATGTTAAGGAGCTGAACAATAGGACATTATGAAAAATATTGACGCTGCTATCAGAATACATCATTGCGAACAGCATAAAAATGAGTGTAAAAACTTGTCTCAGAGGAAGATGACAGTTGTCACTGCGAGTTTAAGATATAAAATCTGGTATAGCGAAATTGTAACAATAATTCGAGGCATCATTTGCCCTAACAATTTCGATGGCGAGCTATTGGAATACTAGAGGCAGGATAAAATCACATAGATGGCTAAATATGAGTCTATCTGTGTTTCATAAACTTTGGCAACAATTTCTAACCACGGATTTAGCATTCAAGAGGTTCACCAAAAAACGACCACGCGCTACCAGGAATGCGAAAGACCGATAGTTGTCATTATGCGAACGAAAAAATAGAGCTTCAACTGCGACTGTACTTAGATCAAGCTCGCTGCAAGCTTCGGAAGTTTCATATCCAGATCAACCATGCTTAGAAGGTTTCACGAACATGGTTTTTATGTGAGGCGACCAGACATTTGTATCCCTCTGATTTCACGCTGTAGGCTGTAACGTTTACAATGGGCATGTCAACAAGTGCTTTTCACGCGTGATCAACGGAGGACTGTTTTCTTTACAGATGAATCCAGGTTTAGTCAGGAAAGCGACAGTAGGGGTATTTTTTTCGGATAGATCGTGGAACTCGTTTTCATCCATCAAACATCCGTGAAATAGATGCATAAGGATAAGGCAGTCTGTTTTTGGAATGGTATCTCTTTGGGTGAAAGCACAGACTCCATTGTCATTTTCTTTACGAATGTATAAGCTCACACCATAAGGATGACATCCTGGATGCTTATGTGCACCTTTTTGCCGGGGAAATAAGTGATATTTTCGTGCTACAGGATTATAATGCGAGACCACATAGGATTAGCATCATTTAAGCTCAGTTTGAGCAAGAAAACAGTTGGGTTCATACTGTGGCCAGCTCGATACATGGACCTTAACCCAATCGATCATGAATGGAGCGCTTTAGGACGAGGTGTAGCCGCTCTCAATCCTCTATTTAACCCACGCTTTCAACTGCTTTGGAGCAGCAATGGCTCGTACTTCCTCTACAATTAATAAACTCTATAATTGAAATTATCACACATCACTGTATGAGCTGCAATGCTTTTCAACTGATTATACAATTTACTAAAGATACTTTTCCTATACCAAACTTACACATCTCATCTGTTCATTGTATACATATGCTAATTTTTATCACACCACAATTGTCTCTGGTGATTTTCTTTCATGCTATTTTGTAGCTTCCTATGTGTTGTATAATATGTATAAGTTTTATTAAATTCCACGCATAAATTTTTCCGTTATCATCATTTTTGTGATGTTTCCTTAATAATCTTTAATAATTATGATAACTAGTGTATTTACAGGTAAAATAAATTATCCAACTAAACGCAAATGAAAATTACGCTTATTTGGGTTTATGCATTTTATTTGAATGATAACTTGTAATTCTTAGAAGTAAATAATATAAGTGTTTCGTATTTCTACAAACTTAAACAATTTAACCTGAAGTAGTGTTTTTTTTTTTTGTTGTGATTTATAAGTAAAAATTTTCTTTTTGTGTGGTTGCCAAGGTCACAATACCATTACGTTCACTTAGCACTAAAACTATATTTAACGAATTGCAAAACTAGTTTAAAGTTTGCTTTCAATATAATTTCAGGAATACATGATACAAACTTAAGTTCAATTCTTGTTCTATAACTAAAATGAGAAAGTAACCAAGTTGCTAAAAGCAATTTACACTTTTCATTAGAAATTGTGTTTTTTTGGAATTCTTGGTGCAGCAAGGTTGAACAGAATAACGGTATCATAGAATTCTAAAATATGTCTCGAATCAATATATGTACTTTTGAGGAAAACTAAATTTGATTTTTAGTTTCCCAAAATAAATTAAACAAAGCAAAATTTTGAAAGATTAATAATATGATAAATTATAAAAGAAAAATTAGCAATGGATTCTCAGGAATAGGTCAATAAATCAATTAATTTACTTGATGAACTGCATTTTTCTATATAAAATAAAAATAAATTTTAGAAAATATTTAATAAGTACGTTTGATACGGTAGTGAATCTAAAATGAAAATTTACAAAAATAAGTTACAGTGTGCTTTAAATAATTATTAGATTTCTCTTCATATTGTTAACAATTTTACTATATGAATATTCAGACTATTTTTCGTATCGATATTTAAAGAATAAGATTGTTCAATTAAATCCTTTTTCCAAATTTATAAATTCTAAGGTTTCTGTTTTTAAACTTTATGCAATTAAATTTTTATGGTAACAGTAGCTTTCATTCATATTATATTATTTTTAGAAGTTTAAAAACATCTATTATTCCTATATCATTTATTTAATTTTAATATTGAATCGGTTATTCTAAAATGGTATCAGTTTTAAGGAACTTATAATCAGAAATATTTGCTAAAAAATATTAAGTATTTTCAAGCAAATTGTTTTCAAAAATGTTGTTTATTCATACATGTGTTGAAAGCGTGTATTTAATTTTATTTCTAGAAGCTGTTAGCACATATATATGTGTGTGATGCACTACCATAAAAGTAAACTTCTTAAAACTGTTTAGTATAAAAAATTTTAATTTACAATCTTATTTTGAAATGATTTTTTATAAAATCAGCTTGGATGATTTTCTGCTTATGTGATAGCATTCGTATTTTTCTATCTATAAAAATTTACTTTGAAAACTGACTAGTGTCTCAAAAATAACATTATTAAACTATTTTCTAATCTTGGTGGAAATGCATCAACAGTAAGTATAAAAGTTATTTTTCCATTTCATTTTGCATCTATAATTGAATAATTTTTAGAATTTAAATTGTAAAAGGAATTTCAATTCAGATAAGGAACCTTTTTTTATAAATTTTTTGATTTAGGTATTTTTGATCATGAGTTGAAGTAAAATATGTGAGGCCGTGGTGGCCTGGTTGGTTAGGGCGTCGTTCCCATCACCAAAAGGTGGTAAGTTCGAATCCTGGCTTAACCAAAGTTCCTTCTTGTTTACTAATGGCAACTGGGGCATGTAAAATCTGTCGGGTCGCAAAGTCCTCCATGTTCCCACTACAAATTAATACCTCTGGCCAGGCTATGGGTCTTCACTGGTTTCAATTTCTAAAATTGGAAGATTCGGATGGTGTTGCCATCTATGAGCCAAAAGTCGTACTTCCACCTTCGTATGAGGGTGCTCTATTCAAAAACGGAAGATGCTCACTTTCTGATTTCATTCGCCTAGTCTCTCTCTGACGGGCGGGCTTGGCGTTGCAAAGTGTCATCAACAACACACACACAGTAAAATTTGTTGTATCCCTATACTGATTAATGAAATAGTTTAATTTTTGTAAAGCATTTAAATGAACAGATTTCAAGTTGTATATGTAAATTATCTTTGAACTTCAATTTAACATAACTTTAAACTTTGTGGATTCAAAGGCTTATGTAGAAAGATAATAGATTACTTAATCATTTCAATTAAGAATAATCAGATCAATTTGTAATTGTTTTGGAGTAATTTTTAATTGAATAATTTTACTTTTTGAATAAAGTTACTCTTTAATTTGACTTTTAAACCAATATTTTTCTTTCAATGATTTTTGCTTAAAGTCAATTTAAAGTTTTTCTTAAATCAAATGTTATTTATTCTTCTTAATTTTCAAATGTATTCTATTAATTTATTATTGAAAAAAATTCTTGGTTATAATTCACTAGCGTGATTCTTATAGGTAAAAATGCCATTTGTTATTAACTGATACATAATAAAAGTTCAATTTTGCATGATTTAATAAGTATATTTATTATTTAATTGATATATGTTTTCATTTTTGAAGAATGTAAAGTTTTATACCTATATCCAGTAGATACAAATACATATAAATGAAAAGTATAAAATTATATAAATATTGGCTTTCAAACTCCTCCTTTAAATATTTTTTCGTGCTTAAGAAGATACAGTTTCTTAATATAATTGAACAAATTGCTTAAAGATATTTAGTTTCTTAACCATTCTTTTTTGAAGTTAGCTTTTCTCGATCGCAAAATTGTTTCCTGGATTGAGGTGAGTTTAAGAAAGAAATTTCTTGAAGTAAAGTAATTTCAGAAGTTCTAAAACTGATCCTTTAAAGCTCTACAATTTTAAGACTATTTTTTGACGTATAACTAGAGATTAATGTTTCTTTAGCTAACAATAAATCAAAGTTAACCATTAACTTTTCGTAACCGCATTTAACTCTATTTTATTGAAAATATTAAAAGTTGTTCTAAGTTATGCTTCCTTACATGATAAAATATTAAACAATGTTTTTTAATATGTAAGCAGCGTTGATTTTATAGTTAATTTAAAAGAAAGCAAATGAATTATTAAAAAAATAAGAGATGAAAGAAATCAACTTTTAGTATTTTTTAATTTAATTCTTGTTTGTTTAAGATAAATATAGTTAACAATATAAGCATTTGATTTTTAAAAATAAGTGTATAATATATCTGATATTTAAGAAGTGCTTCTTCATTTAAATGTAAAAAAATTCATTCGAAAACTCATTTTGTTCTCTATGAAGTACTGAGATATGAATACATAATTTGTTGAACTACTTTTTTGGAAATATAGGCTTATATTTGTAATTGAATCATGCATATATTTTTCTTCACAATACTTAGTACTCACATATAAAAAAATTGTTGTTAAAATGTATTTGTTATGTAGTTTAAATCTTTAAACGGCTGTAACTAATAGAAATAAAAATGATTCACGATTCCAATTAAACAGAAAGCAATTTCTATTATTCTTTTTAATCATTCAAATGAGCCCCAAGCTCAACAGATTAATGAGTCTAAAATAATTTTTACATTTAGCAATACATTTTCAATCAAAACACAAGATTAAAATAAAACATTTCATACAAAATCAGAAAAGAACAAAACTTTTTAAAGTAATGAATTATGGAGTGAAACAACTGTTGCCATTCTATAAAATACAAAAGTTGAAACAAAACGATTTCTTTAAAATATTCTTATAAAAATAAATAATAAATAAAATATTAATTTGCTTAGAATTTAATCTTTTTACAAGTAATAAGAAACAACACAAGTGATTTACCCATTATTTGTTGTTTTACAAATTGTTGTTAAGTTGTTGTTAAGAAGTTAGGCCGTAAAAATTGCTAAAATATTAACTATTTTTGCCCTCTCAATGATTAAAATTAGGGTTATGAAATTATATGACAATAACAGTATACTCATAAAAGAGAAAAAGTCTTATAAAGTAATCTATATAATATGTAGACAATTTCAAGAAACATCATTTTTTGAAGATACAATCATCTAAAATTCTTTGAATTTGAATGCCGTGAAAAAATGTGTTGTACAATTGCTGTTTTAAATTACATACTTCCATTAAAAAGACAAAAATTTTGGCAACAAAGTGCAGCAATTATCATGCCTATAAAAAAATTAATTTCCTATAATCTATTTCTTAGGCTTAAAATTGTTAAACTTTTTTTTCAATTATGAAAGCTATTTCAAAAGAAGATTTTTAACCAATTAAGCTAGAAATACTTATAAATATTAAATGGCCTATATAAGAAAAATTTGGTAAAAATTAAAATTCGAATATTTTTAAGAAAATAAAACAGAAATATGGACAAATTAACCAAAATCGGGAACGAAAGCTTATTTATTCATTTTTATATGCCTCAAGAATAATTCAATTGGGACTTTAATAAATTTTACAAACATATCTTCTAGTTAATTTACTTAATTCACTTAATCAAAAAGCTTTTTAACTACCCCTTGTAATTTAAGTAAATAAGAATTAAGTAAATTGCGAACAATGGAAGATAATCAAATTCTTGTTTAAACTGAATTAGAGAGAATTTATGGTAGCAGCGAAAGTATATCAAATTACTATGAAGGCTTGTAAGTATTTGAATAATTGAAGTCGAAAAATGATAAAATTGGAATGATAACTCGATTAAATTTGAACGAGCAAGTGGTACATAAATAAAAATACACAACATTTAAAAAAGCCCACTATAAAATCAATAATTAATGATTTGTGAAATAAAAGTTATGTAGAAATTGAAATCCATATATTACCATACATCGCAACATTTTGTGACATCTGGTAGTGGTTTTCAATAACTACGCATGTTCTGTTCTGGTGAATTATTACTTCCATATTTTTGGCAATGAAACATTTTTTAAGAAACGTTTTTTATTTATAAGCCTTTTAAGATTCTAAATTTATCTTAGAACTATTCTAAGGCTTTGAATTGTGGTATACAAGCTTCAGTCAGATTCAATAAGAAATGCATATTTGCATTATATATATATATATATATATATAAATTCTTTTATGTGCCACCCACCTTGTCTAGTGGTTAGCGTGCTTGACTGCAGGTACGGAGGTCATGGGTTCGAATCCCGGTTCAAGAATGGATGTACTTCCTCTCCCCTGTTTTGTCCTTTCCTTCTATGAATGTGGTATGAATGGTTGCTTATCCTATAAACGGGTACCTACAGGATATATGTACCAAAGAAGTTGGACACCACACCAAATTACGGTTCAGTTAAAAAAGTGGAGCAACGCAACCCATTTTGCCATTGACTGGCACTCGACAAAAAAAAAAAAAATTATGTATACAGTTGAATGATTGCATACATTTTTAACGAGATTTATTTTTTACAATTGTTTGAATAAATGCACCTAATATTATAAATAAAATCCAATATACGATTTGTACTTAAATATAAAGTTGATATTCAATTCGACTATAATAAAAGAGCAGTAAGGTAGTATTTACACTATTAATATTGAGATAAAAAGCATAATAGCATATAAAATATACTGAATTAAAGAATGCAATGTTATATATATATAGTTTGTTTAAAAAAATAGCATATAGTTTTATTAGAATATCAAATGATATTAATATGATCATAATAGCAAGTAATAAAATTGATTTATTACGTGTAATCAATATATTATTACATTTTCGTCAAAAAATGGTTTATCAGTTTCTCGGAATTATCAGGACAATCAATGAGTAGGATTCTAGAATTATTGAAAGAAATAATAAATAACAACTCTATGAAATGATAAAAGTTATGAGATTTGTTCAAATTATAATACCATAATAGTAAATTAAATACAAAAAATTCAATGACACATTTAATAAATTTTATAACAATTAAGAAGTAAATAACATTTTTAATGAGCAATTAAAACATTTCTTGCATAGTTTTCAATGAAAGTTTCAAACAATAATTTAATTAGTGATTCTCGTTAATTAACACATATCAAATTATTTTTTGATACATATTAATTAATTCTTTAATTATTTTCTCTTATCAAAAAAAGTTTCAAAACCATTTTATTAGTTGTACAAAGTATTTATTTAAGAATTATCAGAATGCTGAAATTTATAGGGTATTCAATTTATCAATTAACATCTTTTACTAATTATAACCATCCAGCAAACAAAATTTTAATTAATTTTAATTGAAGTATCGGTGATAATGTTGTTGAACAAAGATAAGAATTTTTTTAGGAAATTGAACGAAGATAATATTTTCTTATCTTCATCAGTCTTTAATATAACTAAGTTTTTAATTTACCTTACACATATTATATTCATTATTTAAATCTATAGTATATATAGATTTTTTTGATACCTATTTAATTCCTTTATTAAAATTATAATATTCTTTTACTTAAATAATCTGATACATGGAAAATAGTTCTGATTTCCTTCATATATATTACAAAAATACAATTACGAATAAAAATTTATATGCTTCATAAAATAATTAAATAAAATTATAATCTCAGGAAATAAAGGACCGGTAATAGTTTCGGTCAAGTAAACTATTACACAATAAGACCAGTATTTTTCAAATATTTCCATCAATGACTTATGACCCTTCGAAAGTAAAATTTTCAGATAGAAATCTTAAGAATAATTAAGCACAACTTCAACTAACATGTAAAAACATGTTTGGTTTACGTTATTATAATTCATTTTCTTGCACTTAATTTAAACAAAATTGTGTCAGCATAAGAACAGGGTATTTGTTAATATCCTTATCCATATAAGAACAGGGTATTTGTTGACTTTAAGTCAAGTACGTTATAATTGCCACTAGTTAGTTACAATATGTTGACATAAAAAAATCAACAGCAAATGTAATTTGTGAACTAAATACATAATAATTAAAATAAAGTACGTCCTAACTGTCACCAGTACGCTCACAAAACTATTTGTTGATATAACAAACCAATAACAGATGTAACTTGCAGCATAAATACATTACAATTAAAATCAAATACGTTATAATTATCACCAGTTAACTTACAATACATGTTGTTGATATAACAAATCAACAACAAATATAACTTGTGGTTTAAATACATTATAATTCAAATCAAATACTTTGTAAATGTTACCAGCAAATTTACTATACTATTTGTTGATATAACAAATCAACAATTAATGTAACTTGCAACTTAAATGCATTATAATTAAAGTAAATTGCGTTATAATTATTACCAGTTAGCTTGCAATACCATTTGTTGATATAATAAATCAACAACAAATGTAACCTCTGGCTTAAATACTTAAAATCAAATACATTGTAATTGTCACCAGTTAACCTACAATACCATTTGTTGATACAACAAATCAACAACAAATGTAACTTGCGGCTTAAATACATTATAATTAAAATCAAATACTTTGTAATTATTACCAGTTAATTTACTGTACCATTTGTTGATATAACAAATCAACAACAAATGTAAATTGTGGCTCATATCCTATATAAGCCGCAAGTTATTATTTAATTATTAAGATGTCAAAGCAACACAATTAATACAAAAAATTTTTTAAGATAGAAAGTATTTTAATAAACAACTGAGCTGAAATAGGGCTTGTTATTTTTCTAACACATAAAGGTTGAAAATAGAAAAAATGTTTTTAATTTTCATTATATGCTATAGCCTAAAATACTTATGTATTACATTTTGTCAATGTTTAATATGTATTTCAAGATATCATATCTATTTATGCAGTGAATACTAATTATATATTTACATTTTTGCCAAGACATTGTGAAATCTATATTTTAAACAATAATGTTAAAGTGGCAGAACATATATTATCAAAGACATTGTTGTTATACACTTTATAATTTATGATTAATTTTGTGTGTTGGATAGATTTAAATTAAATCTAATTTCCAAACATATTAATTTAATAATTAAAATTTTAATATAACATAAATAAAATTTGTGATTATATTGGGTATTTTGTTTACTTTTATTCTACTATTACTAAAATTACCTTTTTTTTTTTGCTCCATAAAAAATGTGACACTGCAAACATTTATATAGTCTACTGAATTATTTACTAACACCAGAAATATATTCCCGTAGCTTGAAACTCAGCTTAAGGAAATATTTCCGAATTATGATTAATCTTCCAGCAGGGAGTCAATAAAGTCTAATCGGGTGAAGAAACGAGGAATATATTCTTGGATAATCTTGTTTCTCGCCAGAGGATATAACTATCTAGTTTTCGGTCGTGAGCACAATTTCTTAATCAAGGCGTTTAAGAAGGTCCGAAAAAAGAAACTTGTAATAAATACTAAATATAGCTGCAAATCAAATATCAAAAGATGATCAACATTTTTTTTGCATTATTGTATAGAAATAAATATGAATTATTTATTAAGAACGAAAATCAATCAATCCAGCAATGATTGATCAGTTAGTTCATATGTAAATAATTTACGCTGATCCATGATAAAATGTAAACAAATGTTCGCTATATTTAATTTGAAGATTATTTTAACTTGTGCATTAACTACTTAGTACGCATTAAAATAAAAATAATGATTTGTTGTAAGAATAAAAAAATTTTGCTATAATAAAGGAATGAGTTTGAATTCGTAATTTAATATTTATAATTAATTGTAATAGATTTAAAAATAAACTTTTTATTTCTTTAAACTACAAGTTATTCTAAATAAATATTGTATTCCCCGTATAAATAATTATGATGCAAAAAAATACATGACTAGCCATTAAAATTTCTACGAGAAAAAATGCGAATAACCAAATGATATTTATTGAATAAATATGTTATTCTCGAAATGATATGTGATTACATTTTTCAAGAAATTTGCAGAGAAATAGTAAATAGTCAGTACAAAAAATAACCAACTCAGGCAGCAGAAGCAGCAATTATACCACAGGCCATTGACTTAAACATAGAATCGATGTCGGATCAAATACTATTATTTATAGAGCTTCCGTATAATACCACACTTAATAGACTTCAAGGATTAATGTATGATGAGAAACCAGTATCTCAGCAATTATTAATCAGGTATTTTATGAGTTTAGGTGGCTTACGAATTTGCTGACTGGTTGACAACCAAATATTGTTTGAACCAAGGAATGCCCTCACAGCATCCAGGAAAATGTGATAGTTCATCATCCTGTTAAAATAGAGCTTATCACAGAGCTTAAGTAAATTGTTGAACCACATAACAGAGTAACGTACAGAATGTTGTTGTTGTACTAGTATGATTCCCTGTACCTAACCCTGAGTTTGGCCCAACCAATTAGATAGTAGCAGCCGGGTGGGATTATTCGTATGATAATTTAGATGCCAGGATTAAACAGAAGACTCCCCAATGTTGGCCTGTCACCCCCAGACTTATCATTTCACATGAAGGACATATCGACCACGACATATTTAACGTGCCTCAGTCGTCATTAGTGAACACGCAGGATCTTTAATTGGGGCAGGATTCAAACTCAGAAGAAATACACTAACCAACTAGGCCATCACGACCGCACACAGAATGTAATAACGTAATAGAAATATAGAGATTACTGCTGAATATATTATCAATGCAAGCAAGAGATAATTGAGATTTGCATCCATTGGTATCCCATATTGTTACTCCTGGTGATAGGACAGTATAACGCCAAACATGGATGCGATCATTATGATACTGTAAACAAAAACGGAATTCGTTTGAAAATATGACGTCATATTATTCTTCGTTTATGATACCACTGAAGTACTGTCATGTGTAGCCGAAATCATTGAGTTGACTGTTTATGCTGATGAAAACCTCGCAGTTCTTTTGATGCAGATAAAACACATTTGCAAACGGTTCGATTCGTAATTAGCAATGGGGCTGTATGATCTATTAAGGACTGTCTATATATCTGTTAAGGCTGGTAATAATATAATCTATTAAAGCTATCAATAATATAACCTATTAAGGTTATTAATTATATTCAAGAAGGCATACATATTGCCTCTATTTAAGGTAATATTTGTCTTTGCATATCTTATTAATAGAAAGCATATGGAACAAAGAATAGTGTTCCCTACGACCATCCTAAACTGATTGATACCATATTATGTAGATATTTATGGAATCTTAAATGTTAATAGAATTACTTTGATGTAATAAACTATTAATCCCCGTTTTAAAAGAAATGTCATTTTTACATTAGGTATCACGAAGACTTTTTAGCGAGCAAGTACGTTCAAATGCATTTTGTGTATGGAAACCCTAGTGTAAAGTTTCTCTAATTTTAATACGTTGTAGGTGTTGATACTATTATATATTTTGTAAAATTCGCTCATCACCCAGTTAGTAATTGAGTTATAGCTTATCAAGATTATAAAGACTATTTGCTATAAAGGTCAATGATAACTATTGTTTATATGACAACTTTAGCTCAACTCCTTGATGGAAATAAAATTGATTTTATATTATCAATTATAGAATTGGTCATTATCTATAACCTCAACTCGAAGACTCAGTTACTAATAGAACAAATAAATCTTAAAAATCGTCCATTTTTCAAAAACATTTTTTGGCACCATAATATGAAACTATTTCTACTTGAAAGACTCTGCATGTCATTATAAGCTGAAAAAATTAACTATAAAAATTATAATTTAGATTAAAAAAACTTATTACATAAACGATATAATGTTTCAATATTTTTATAGGTGTTTTTGATTGTATTCTATTTACTTGCTTTCATTTAATAAGAATAAAATGAAAACAAAGTAGTATAGTTATCATTTACATTTAACATATCATGATAAAAAAAACTACTGACAATTTATCATTAATTAGTAATTAAATTATTAAACTGTCATTAAATTTTACATTACTTTTAAAAAATAAAATAGTTTGCCATTAATTTTTTATTTATTTTATTTTAAATTTTTTACACTTAATTTTCCATATATTATTCCATTAAATATTCTTGACTAAAAACATTTATTTAAAAATTATTCACAATTTCAAATAAAAAGGTATATTTATTGAAAGTGAATTAATCATATTTAATGTTTTAAATTTTTTTCTGAAACGGATATTCTCATTTTTAACAAAAAAGACATTCCGAAATAGCTCTAAGGTATAAAATAACTTATTATTTTTGATTTTTGCAAATTTGAATTTCGATGAAAAATTTTGCAAAGATTTTATTTGAAAATAATTTTATAAATGTAAACTCCTTTTTTTTCTTGTACGTATCTCTAAGGGATCCATTATAAAGTATCGACATTGTTGATTTTGTTGGGGGGGGGGG
>JAPDSC010034629.1:199876-213749 GCA_026290005.1 Latrodectus geometricus | reverse complement strand
AATGCCAGGAAGTTATTTGTATAATCAAATTTTGTAATAGCATTTATGTTTGAGAGCAATAGATTCCCCTTTACTTTAATAACTGAATAGAATTTTTAATCTGAAGTAAAGAAAATAATAAACTTACGGTCTACAGGTCGAACATTGGCCAAGTAACATTCAGATGCTTGGAAAGGAAGGCTCATAAAATCACTTCTACAAAAAACAAAGAAAAATATATTTCACAAGTCGCATAATCATGTAATTTTTAAATACTGGACATGCAAATTCTTCAAGAGTATAAAATGTTTTATCAACGGAAGAAATTCTTGATGGTATTAATGTTTGAGAAAAGGTATTTGTAAATTAAAAAACAATTTCCTTAAAAGAAAAAAAAGAGGAAAGTAAATACTTTAATAATTAAAATAACTAAAAACTGATTTAAAACACTTCAGCTAAACAAATTATTTTTCATAAAAGAAAAGTTCATAACAAAATTAAAACTTGCATTTTTTAAAATGTTTTATTGTTACATTAAATAAGAGATTTAAACAGAATACTTTCTTTGATATATATAGATATATATATATATATATATCATTGCTTGCATTTTTAATTACTCCAATTAAATTTAATTGCACTAGATTGTGAATCTTCCTTTAGTAACAAGTTATTAAAATTTTATTAGTGTTTATCCTCTTATTATTTAATATAATATTCTCCTGTAATGCTATCTTTTTTTTTTCAAATGTTCGTAACTTTGTGTGTGGATTTCGGGTGAGCCTAATTGGACTCGTATACAAAAGTCTAGAGGACCTGCACACAAAATATCGGGTAAATTAAAAAATAGTCATTTTTGTAGGGCCCAGACCTTACAGTTTTTTCAATTTTTCAGAACTTTCTTTTTTTATTTAAATGATTGAATAAATAACCAAACACAAGCATACATTACATCAAAATCTTCAGAAGAGGCAGCTCAACAAGAATACTGTAGTTTCCAGCCATTAGCATGGCTCAAAACTCGCGGACACACCGGGGAAACAAAAAGTGCTCAAAGTTGTAGGGTTTTGACAAAAATAACCAAAAATAATTACCCAAATAAGAGCTTTTTTTTTAAAAAATTCTTTTGTAATTATAATATTTCTTCTGCCTTCAAATTTATAATATTCTGCTGTATATCTATATGTAGTACATCATTATGATTTATTAAACCACATTTTAGAAATTTTTTCAGATTCCAAGAAAGATAGTATAATTTTAGAAGAACACAAAATCATTTCTAAACTTTTTCATAATATCTAAACAGCTTTTTCTAATCATAAGTGATTATAGTCTATTTTAATGACAAAATAATAATTAGATTTGAATAACCTTATTTGTCGAAGTGATGAAACGGGAACTTCAGAAAAACCACCATAATCCACAAATTTAATTCCACATACTCCAGATGCACTTTCACATACGTATACCACTTGAGCTCTATACCAACCTCTGAGGACTGGAGCAGCACATATAACACCAGCTGGAAAATAAAAATGTAGAAAAACATTTAAATAGAAGTATTGTGAATTAATGATGGAATTCAGAGTTTAAATACAATTAATAAACATATAAATGGTAAAATATTAAAATGGATGAATTTAACTTTAGTAACAGAATAGGTTTCCTGCTGTTTTGCAACAAACTGGAAAATTGAAGATCAAAATACAAAAATATAACAATATTTTTCTGTATACAATCTGCAGAGTATGCATTAAATAAAAGTTCAGAATTGTGTTGTGCATATTATTTGTCGCCATGGATAATATGATTAGAAATACTTTCCACCAGAAAAGCTTAAAGTTTTGGAAGAAATGTCATTTATGGTTTATAAAATAAATAATAAATGACACTACAACTCAGCAGATTTATTTTAGCTATACCCAGTTTTGTCTAATAACAATCAAAAAAGAATTTGGTTTCCAAAAGAGATTACAGTGGCTATTTATAGTCTCTTAGGACTTTGTTTTGATCTGAGCTGTTTTTTCTAAAAATATTCAAGCTTGTATATTGTCCCTAGGAACATAAAGTGTATAAGTTAGACAGCAGATTTTAAATTAAAAAAAACAGAGGAAAATTAAAAAAATGGCACCAAATGTTAATGTATCCAATGTGCAGTTTGAAAATAAT
Organism: Latrodectus geometricus; assembly: GCA_026290005.1. Taxonomy (NCBI): domain Eukaryota; kingdom Metazoa; phylum Arthropoda; class Arachnida; order Araneae; family Theridiidae; genus Latrodectus; species Latrodectus geometricus. Next base: position 211,601 of record JAPDSC010034629.1, on the reverse strand, counting down.
TAAATTCTTTTATTTAATTATTGTCCAAAAATTAATATATTATATTTAAAATATGTCTAATTAATAATAGATGATTTTCCATAATTTATCATCAGAATTACTGCTCTTGATGCTTCATTTTAGTTTGTTGCACTTTATGATGAGGTATATCCAAATCAGATCTAATTAGACATTTATCATAAAAATGTTTTTCTGTACATTTTATTAGTTTTATATCATACTGAGCATTTTTTATTTTACGTGACAGTATCAGAAGTATGTTTTCGACAATTTGCTGCAAAAATTCTTGCACATTATGCACAACGTTTTTCTTCATTACCTGAAAAATAAAAAGTTCTTGCAGATGATGTACTTTTTAGATTATATACAGAGAAATACAGTAATACCTATCAAATTTTTTTTTTTTTAAAGAAAATTAATTTTTGGTACAAAGGATGCAGGCGAGTTCTGGAATGCACCTTAAGATTAATGGGTTTGGAATATTCGCCCATCGCCAAGGGCCTTGTAACTTTGAACAGCCCTCAAGTGATGAGGTCATAGGTTTTGAACCGGCACTCTCCTCTTTACACCTATGCCACATAAGTGGAAGGACTTGATTTTGTAGAAAGACATAGGGCACGTCCCAAACCCACGAAGGAGTATGTGGACACACTCATAATCAGTAACAGCAGCAAATAATGAATGCTTCACTTTGCTGATCTCAATCAGAAGCAGAGTGAAGCTACTGAGCCACTGAAGCGCTCCCATATATAACATATAAACCAAAATTTTAAATATACAATTACCTTCAATTGGTTGAGGCAGAAGGGGTGTATCCATTTGGGCATACAAATTTATCATGCACTGATCCAAGGTACTGAGAGATGGGTATGTTGGATGGGTTGGCTGCTGCAGAAAAAAATGACCTGCTGATACCAGGCTGGACAAAATGACATCACAGGAAGTACCTTCAGGAAGGTGAAGCTATACAAAAATAAAAGTCTCTTCTTAATTTTTTTATTGCTAAAATAAAATCTTAGCAATAAAAAATTAAGTGAAGTAATGATTTGTGCAAAGCACAAATCATTAATCATGTCCTTAAAAATTTATGACTAGAAAAAATTTCAACCTAAAAAGAAATATTAAATATCAAATCAAGAATTGTATACACATTTAAATATATTAATAAAAAGAGTCCATGGAAAAGTAAACCTTTAAAATCTAACACAAGATAAAAAATTTTCAAAAATTCACAGCTATTGATTGACTTGACTGAATATACAATTCATTATCATTTTTCGATCAAGAGAGTTAATTTGATTCTGACATAGTTTAAACTGGATTCCAGCTATTTCAAAACTGCCATATCAATTCACTCTGTTGAATTAGGTCAGAATACAAAACATGACTATCAACAGATTTGGTTAAAAATTTTTACAATTCGTTAATATAAAGTTTTTGTTTCATTATGACAATGTAATAATTGTATTTTCTATTTTTTTAATAGAAAATTTACACTTTTAAATATGCTAAAAAAATTAGAATGATTACCACAATGAATAAATGTAGTAAAATAAGATTTAAGATTTCAAAGACATTTGAATTACACAAATGTCAAAATTAGCAAATGACATTTTTTTAAACAAATCACTATTATGGTAGAAAATTAAATGGCTCTTTCCATGCAAATTCATAAATTGATTGATAAAAAATTATTTTAAGAGAAATCAGAATAAACTTTTCTAACAATATATTTTTTTAACAATACAATTATAAAATTCATTATATAATATATTTTTTGCAAGTATAAATTCATGAACTAACACAAAATCAGAATGTCCTTTTAATTTGAATATCAACAAAAATGGGGGGGGGGATACAACCAGAGTGAATTTTACTTATAGAAGTAACACAAAAATCGAGTAATTAGTAATCTCATAATATTTTCATTATTTTAACAACCTAATATGAAAAAAAACATAGTAATTAAATTAAAATATTTTTAAAATTTTGATTGAAAAAATTCATTGTTTTCATCTATTCATCAAAATGGTTGATTGATGACACAAGATCAATGAACATTTTTTTTTTAAGAAATAAAGGTACTGTGGAAAGAATGAAAAAAAGCAAATAAAAAATAAACATTGGGTGTTTTAGTCCTAATTGGGAAAACAAATGTTTTATGCCTACTCAATCAAAAAATCTTATATAATTAGAATACAAAAAACTTATAATTAAACTATTTTAAAACAAATTAATTTTTTTTTATTTTAAAAATGAAAGAATACAATATACCTTAACAGCAATATTGGAAGTAAGAGAGAGAGGTGGGATAAAAAGCTCATTAATTGATTCGGTTGTAATTAGTTTAGTCTTTGTAAATAATTAGATTTTAAAGAAACAGACTTGCAACAAAGAGTTTAGTAATTCAACACAATTTTGGTTACTTCCTTTTGATTTTTTAACAAAGAACCAAAAAGTATTAAGTAAATCAATAATTTGGCAAAATAGCTTTAAAGAATAAATTCTGCAAGCTTTTTTGACAATTCTGATCTTTAAATACCTCCCAGGGTATTATTCATTTAATGTGAATAATAAACTGAGAATATATGAATACAAAAATTTGAAGATGAAATCAGCTGAATTTTTTTAAATTTAAATAACTCAATAAATCAAAATACATACATAATAGGTATAAAAATAATTATTTCACTTACTATTGTATTTTTGAAGGTAAAATGGAATACAAACATATAATTTTTAACCAAATATAGCTAATTGTTTGAAACATTTATTCACATTAAAATCTTAAATTTCCTCTCACTAGCTATGAAACAAAAATGCAAAAGGAAAAATTTCAAAACCAAACAATTATCAAAATCAAAAATATGCAAGTAAAAACAGGGTCCGAGATGACCACCATTCAGGGCAAGAGAATAAGATAATCCCACAAATAATAAAATTACATATGAAGCCTAATAATATGCACAATTATGAACAGACAATTAATTCAGATTTGCAAGGATTAAAAAGTGTCTACATTACTAGTATATTTTAATTATGAAACACTAATTTTTACCAAAACATCTAGTTTCGTTTTCCTGTCTCACAATAAATTAATTTTGATGTCCCTCAATTTTGATCAAAAGCATCACATAATTATGCATTTTAGAAAATTTTTTTTAACTGCTAATTATTTGATGAAATGGTACATGTTTTTTTTTCTCCCATTTTAGAATAAGTTAAAAATCTAAGGTTAACATAGAAATTAATCCAGGTTTGAAATGTTAATTTCAATTTGAAATAGTTGGTTACAGGGGAAGGGGGAGTTGCATTTTTTGTTATTTTAATTTTTTAACTAGCTCATATTTATTTTTATGGTTTTATTAAGACAATTCTTTTCAATTAACAAATTTTTTAAACAAATTTATTTTCCCTTTAAGAAACGATACAATAATAAGACAATCTATTTTAATTATAGTTCATTTAAACCATTTTCATTCACAGATATTGACATACTGGTATATTTTTATGATAACACGATGATTTGTATTTGATAATTGATGGTTTCATTAAGAGCTAGAAAATAAAGACGTGTTTATTGTATTACTTGTATTTCAATGATATATTTGTTTCAAAAACAAGCAACATCAAAATTGTAAGTATTTTTTCCTCACAATTTGAAATTTTATTAAAATACATAAAAAAAAAAAAAAAAATAAATAAATAAAAATAAAAAAAAAAATCACACACACAATTATCAATTCTTACAAATGAAACATAAGTCAATAAGTATAATTATGAGCTACAATAAGTGAATGATGTTTAGTTATTACAAATACAAAGGAAAACCATAAAAAATAAAAGTAAATTTGAATTAAATTCAAATGCATTTTCTTGTGCAGCATTAAAATTGCAAGCTATTTATCGTGCACATGGTAAAATCAGGGGAAAAAATAGATTAAACAACAAAACCAAGAATCTTATAAGCTTAAAATGATACATTTTTCTAATATACAATGCCTCAAAGAAAAAGTACGTTAGAAAAAATAGAAAATCTTGATATGCAAGATTTTTTTAAAACTTTTTATAAGGTTCGATTTTAAAACAAAAAAACATTTAAGAACCATATTATTTACTTCTATAAACATTAACTCAGGGCTGAAATACTTTCCATTCGATTTTTTTAGCATACTTTTATAGTATGAAGAGATATTGATAAGAGATGATCAGAATATACAATTGTCAAATCAATTTCAATCCAAATTTTTGTAATACCAACCCTAGAAAATTTAATTAGAGTTGCATAAAATTGTAAACATATAATTCAATAAATTATATATAACTGTGATTCATAACACAAGGCAACAGTAAAGATATTGAAGTTAATAATTATCTTGTTATAAAATTAAGCTACATGTAAAAGCAAATGCATCCAGATGTGCAGGAAGGGAAAGGAATAAATAATAATCTACTCTACTGAAAAAATGCTTCTACATAACTACATCAATATGAAAAGGTCATTCACCAACCTGCGTCACACAGATGGACAATAATTCAGCAAAATTTACAACACAGCTATTGAAAATATAAGAGCGCTGAGATGGCAACAAGTAAGAGAAATATAAACGGGACCACTAGAATAGAAAGAAAAGATTTGAGATAGAAATCAAATACGGATAGAACAAAAACTACCAGGGTTGCCACTTGATTCATAAAAAAAAAATGTATACATAAAGGGTTTCAATTCAGATAACTGTTCCATTTAAAAAATAATAAAACAAAAATTTGAATAAGGTTGATTTCTAAAAATGAGAGTGAATTAAGTATTTAATTGTTGCATGTTACTTTAATTGTGGAGTTTCCTTCAACAATATAAGTTTTAACTATAGTAGTTTAAAAACTTATTCTTTACAAACAATTACTTTTCCCAGCACTTAAAGAAAATGGCTACAAACTTTATTAATTGAAACTATACCTATCATTTACAGAAAATTTTGAATTGGCCAAATTCAAATTTTCATTATTGGGAATGACCACTATTATGAACATACTTGATATTTGCTATATAAATAAGAAAGAAGTAAATGTAGAAATAATTCTATTCTATACACATGGATGCATTTACGAAATTTCACCAGAAATATATGTATAATTCAAATTTATATATTTTAATAAAGAATTTAATTCAACAGTTTTTATTATTAAAATTATATAAATTAATTCAAGGATTATATAACCTAGGTGTCTTAAAAAATTAAAAAAAATCAATTATCTCTTTGTTATGTTTTGTAAGTATAAATAAAAATTAAGGATTCAATCTTTAATGATTAGATTGAATACATTTAAAAAAATTTTTTATTGATTTATTTCTCTTAAAACTTATTTTCATTTAAAATTTTGTTTAATATTAATAACATTCTCCAACAAAATTCAAAGTGGGATAAATGTTTTGACACTGCTAAAAAATACTTCACATTCACTATTATGAGTCTGACAAGACTTTAATAAACAATTATAATCCAATTTCTGATGGATTTTGCTATAAAATTTTTCAACGTTTTCCCGTGATGTATTACCAAATATTTAACTATTAAAAATTAAATGTATGTTACTACTCAATTTCTGATATAAAGGTATGATATACATAGAAAATTAATATTCTAGTTCTAATAACTTTATTTTTGTCTATTTATACTCATTTCAGAATATATAAAATCGTATACACTTGCAATGGCTGTAAATCAAAGAAATGTTTAAAAACAAAAGTTGATTAACCCCATATTTTTGAGTTAGATGGAGCATAAGTTAAAATGCAAATTTTATTTCTAAAATTTTAAATAGATTTTGTTATTTTTGAAGATATACTTACTTTAAACGAAAAATTATTGTAAAACAAAAAAAGTTGTGCATAAAATAGCATGCGTATATTTTAAAAAGGATTTTTCCTTTTTAAACATGTTAATATGACTACAAACTAAACCTAAAGCTTTAAGTTAGATGACAAAAATGAAATAATTTAAAATATAGACATTATATACAATTATATTATTTACAATAGAAACTGACTAACATTTTAGACATAGAATTTCATTTGCTTATGCGTGTGAATAGAATATATACTAAAATACCTTCTATCTAAATTGTATCATCAAAATATATCTTTCATTGTTTGCCTTCTATGTTAAAAGAATTTGAAATAATAAAAAAGTTCTATTCCATTTTCAATATGTGAGTATTTTACAGAAAATGTGAAAGAAATAATTTTAACAAAAATGATAGAACAGTTTGAATTCTAACAATTTTTCTATTTCGGATCTTATTTTATAAATCCTATTTCATTAATATTTTTTAACATTTGGTCTCATTTAAATAATGAAATTTTAGCGATTTTGAATATTTTTTTTTTATTTGAAACAGTTTATGTAGTACCCACACATAACTTTAGATGATAACATTATAATTAAGAGGCCTAGTTACAATAAATAATATGTATTAATACGGTTAAAAATTTCATTAAAAAGTTAAGATGAATAAAAAAAATTTCCACTGCAAACATAAAATTTTTAATTTACAAATTTAAAAAAATTAATCATTTTATTCTAGTAAAGGATGTAACAATTTTGTCACCACCTCCTATTTTTGGAATCCAATACATAGGGGAAAAAATTTCAATGTGAATCATGATTTAAATTAATTTGTTACAAGACATAATTTATGTATCAATAAGCAGCATAAAAAAATGTGCACTTTTTGAACATCTTTTACATTTATTTATTCAAATTATTAATTCGAATAAAAAATTTTATATAGTTCATTGAAATAAAAAATTTCAAATATTCTTTTAATTTTTTTAATACACAAAAACAACTTTAAAAAAAATATATAATTTTTTTTTTAATCCACTAAAAAGTTTACTTGCTATTTATTAGAAGTGGAATTTTGTAGGATGTAAATAAAATAAATGATTAATTGAAAAATACAAAAGCTTTTAATTATAATACTTTGTGCATTAAAATATTTTGCATCAGATTTCATTTTTGATTTGAGGTAATTGTTCTGATACATATTTTTGATATGTTGCAAAAGGAAATTAAAAAACATTTATGGTACATAATAAACATTGAATTCATAAATGAAATTACTTTAAAAGCTTCATCAAATTCCAATTTTTTTTTTTAAAAAACTTTGTTCAATTATTTTGAGACAAATAACTATTCCAAATATTTCTAATAGCTTTATATTTAAAAAACAAACAAAATGTAAGACATTTAAATGGTCTTATTTTAATGTAATTATTTAAGAGTAAAAAACTTTAGTAAACAATTATCGCCTTGAAATTTATGAATAGTACTTTCAAATAGATGCCAACAACATTGTGATGATTTTTCACAATTCTTTGTTTTTTTAGTTTTTAATTGAATTACAGAATTAAAAAATACAATTTTCAAAAAGCTATCTTATTACTATGCCATTTACACACAGTGAAATCCTTCAAATCATTTAGTAGCAATCTTACCTAATAATATTTTATTGTAAATATAAAATATTATAGAAGTTTGATTTTTCCTCACAAGAATTATTTTTCATTAAGAAATGAAAAATCTAAAATTATTTCACAATATAACAAAATGCTTTCATGAATTTTTATCTCTTTTTAAAACTAATAATTCTACATAAATAAATTTAGGAAACATTCTGCAAACAAACAAATTAGGTTATGGTTAGTTTAGATTCAACAAAAGTATTTATGAAATTTAACATAGGTTCTTGACAAGTTTCTGATATACTTTAAGCACATTTCAGAAGATAAATTAGCATGTGTATCACTAAACAGTACTTATTAAAGCCACTGCAGCTAATTTCCTGCCAAACATTAAGTAGAAGTAGTGCTTAATTTTGTTAGAAAATTTTTATTACTAATTATGAAAAGTTTACTTATAATTATAAAAAGAAATTTTCTGGTTATAAGGAAATTTCTTTGTAATTCAATTAGCTTAAAAAGCTGTAGTAACATGTAAGTACCCATTTAACTATTGAGAAAAAAATAAGTATGCTATTTAACTTTGCTTATTCTGCTAAAATGTCTGTAATTTGACCGTTACTAAGTCTTTGAGTGTAGTTCCAAACTTTCAGTTTAAAAAATATGACACATGCCTGTGTCAAAATAAAATATAAAATTAATTTATAATAACTAATTGTAAATGTAATGCTTTCTGATACCATTACATTTGCAAAAACTTTAGATAAACTACTTATAGAGCAATATCACATTTTCTAAGCCAAGTATGGAATTCAATTTATTGATTAAAATTATTAATAAATATTATATTCCCAATTTCAAGATTTAAAAAATAATTAATAAATTAGAATTTTCTAATTTATTGTCTTGTAGAAGTCTTGTTGGCAACACGTAATGATGAGAGATTCTAATGAAAAATCGATTGCTAGAAAATAGAAATATCAGAATAAATAGGACACTAGGCAATGGAGGTGAAGAAGGCAGGCATTTAAAAACAAGGGAAAATACCTTCACAATTAAAAATACAATGCCTCAGTAAATATTGTCTGATGCCCTCCTAAGTAAAAAGCAAAATATTTGTTTTTGTATCTAAAGAAATAGTTTGTTGATTAAAATTTAATAATTCTCTAATCAGATTCAATAAACATACAAAATTGATTCAAGCGGAGAGTAGATGAATCCTCAGTATGACCTGCATATTCAATAATTCCGGTCAGAGAAAAATAAGCTTTTTTACAAACCCTTCAAGTTGAAAAGAGGGATAGATGAATGAAGCAAAGATGATGCAGCTGCTAAAGCTGCATCAGCCCTTTCAATTTTCCTCTAGACTTACATGACCTGATGACTACGACTGAAGACTACATGACTTACAAATCTTTTAACACAACAGGATTGAAATTTTTCAATATTTCTAAAACACTCAAATTGTCAGTATACATGCAGATTTTATAGTTACTTGCAATATTCACAAGCTGAATTGCTTGGTGAATAATTGTAAATTCAGCAATAAAGATGAAGCAGGACATATGGAGGTTGTAACAATGATACATTGAAAATGTTATGTTGGTGAGAGACGTGCTTTACCTTTCATAAAATATGTAGATAAACTGGTTTTATTTCTTATACGAGTCCAATTTTTGAGCTATAGCTGTCAAACAGAAATATTATAGCTAGTAGTGTTAGCTCTGGGAAGCTTATTACTTTACAAATACTAATTGTGTATTTTCATTTCTTCTATTTTAGCATTTAATTTTCAAGGTTGATAAACATTTTTTTCAGAACATCCCTGTCTTATTTTTAAAGACCCCACAAGTAATTATACTTGTTCTTTAAGTTCTTTCTCTTTAGACAGGACAAAGCTAATTTATTATTAATTAATCTCTGTGTGAGCTCAATAATTTTCAGATGTAAAGTAAAAATAAGTCAACTAAGAAAAAAGCAAATATAACTGAAAAGTATTTGGTAGCTCAATTGCATACAAAGAGTTATCAGACTTCTAAGAGTGACATAAAAAAATTTAATCACAATAGTATCCAAATTATGCAATGAGAGTGTTAAACCTTGTTCTGAAAATCAATTAAATTTCAGATAAAGCTAGAAAATGGAATCTTCAGCTAAACTAGTTTTACACATTGATTGAAAAGAAGTTTTAGACATAATTGAAAGTTTTTAAAACGATTTTTGAATAAAAATTTCAAATGATAGAAATCTATCTCCAGGATGGAAATGTGGCATCGCTACATCATCAAATAAACACACTTGATTAAAAATGAAAATTCAAATGAAATGATATAACAAAATTTATAATTCCAGAAATTTATTAACATATAATAATTTTAAAACTTTTAATAAAAGTGAATTAATAATTAAAAATTTAGTTTTAGAAGTATATATGAGCTATCTTTTAAATTTATAATTGAATCTCAGGAAATCTGTACAAAACCTGTAGGGAAATATTTTTATATCAAATATATGCTATTGTAATGTATTATATCTATAAAATGATTACAATCAGTAATCTTAGAACAAATGCCTTTTTTAAAGTCTATGCCTTAAAAACAATGAGGCAGTTTTTGAGTTGGTCACGCCCCCGCATTCCTCTGAAGAAAAAAAAGCAACAAGCTTAATACATTGTCTTGGAAGATAAAATGAGAAAAATTACTGATAAAAAACTTTTTATACAAGAAAAAATTTTAAGAACTTTCAGGTAATTTTCAAGAAATTAATGCATATTTAAAATTCTACAAATATTGTCCTCGCTTAGAGAATAATAAGACTTCTTAAGAATTTAAAAATTCATGCAAAACTGATAATTTTCTTGATTATTTTTACAGAACACTAAAAATACAGAAATTGAAATGATTAATATTGAAAAAATATACAATATAGTAAATTTATGATAATTTTATTAAAAGTATTTTAGTATTAATAGGTAAATTAAATGTTTTAGCCGGATACATTAATATTTAATTTTTTGATAGGTTAATAAAGCATTTTTTAACCACTCACTATTATTAAAATCATCAATAACTTTCATTACAATGAGATTCCACTGTGCTGTTTCTTTTCCAACAAATGTCCAATTTTAACATTATACATGTAACAATCATTATTATTAACTTTCTTGCATTATTCAAACATTTTCAGTCACACAATTACCAAGGAGATCTTTCTCTTAAAATTCATTAATCCCTTAAGAAATTGTTATTATGCAATGTTATTTTGATGAGAATTTTGGACACAATTCATCATTTCTCGATAGACAAAATGGGAGAACAGTTTTGTTTAAGGTTCCCAATAAAAATTTCTTACAGTGACATACTACAACGCAGTTTCTTTTCCAATTAATTTGCTTTTGGTTAAAATTTATCACCAGCATTATAATAAAAATAATGTTGCATGCAAAAGATAATACCTGTAATGATTCTGGTAAAGCAACACCAGTGGAACTAATCACATTTGTCTGAACTAAAGTAACAGTAGGATATTGAGAGGGTGGATACTTCCGCCTTATTATTTCTAAAGCTTCATTCACTTCAGAACGGCTGCCTGTTATTAAAAAAAATTGATTAAATATGATATAACTCAAAATTAAAGACAAACCAAAAAATTGTAATAAATGGAGAAAAAAAAATTCAAACAGAAATGTATCAATAATTTTAAATTAAACTATTTAGTTCACTATCGATTGATTATTTTTAACTATTTATAGTAAGACAATTGGTTTTAGAATTCTCCCAAACTTAGTTCTGAATACTGAGCCATTTTTTTTAAAAAATTGCTTCTATTTATTATTTGTTGTGTATCTTATTAAAAATAAAGGAATATAATCAATTTTATTTAAGATTATATAGTGTTAAAATATAAAGAAATAAATTCATTATAATACACTTACTTCCTCTCTTTGGCTTTAACAATATTTAATTCATTAAAATTAAAATCGTAAACAGCTTAATATTATTTTAATTGTTTATCACAGCAATTTTCATTCCATTTGTATCACTATGTTTTATTGAAGGCTTGTTATCAAATCATCTAAATACATGTATATTGATGGAAATTAATCTTAAACATAGATTGTTGGCAATATTAAAAAGCAAAACTGAGCCACATCTTTTTATGTATCACATTCAAATATACAGTGCTTATCTAAAACAAAGGAAAATTCACTTTATGTATTGCAACCACACAAGTGTTTTGCAATTAATATAGTACAGGAACACA
>JAPDSC010034629.1:127413-199866 GCA_026290005.1 Latrodectus geometricus | reverse complement strand
CTAAAAATTAATGATCTATAATTTTATAATATTATTTTATAAAATTAGGGTGGGGAAAACTAACAACTATTAAAAATAAATATTCAGATTATTTTCCAAAAAACTATTTTTACTTGGTTTAGTCAGTTAATTTTTAATTAAATGCATTGACTGATGCAAAATATATACAAAATAAGATAGTTTTGTTTCCTTAACGTTTTCTTTTTAAGTAGGAGGCTAATTCATATCTGTATGAATATACAATGTAAAATTCCTACACATGAAAATTAATCAAAATTTAACAGTCATTTTACACTATAAGCCAATTAATGTTCATATAATTTGAATTAAAATGCTTTTTATTAGCTTAAAAAAGGAAAATATAGGGGGAAACATACAAAAAATTTTCCTAACATTAAATTCCAAACAGTAATTATTTCTTTTGTGTGTGTATATGCTTATAATCTAAAAATGTATCACCATTACTAATGACATTTCCATAAATTCTTACTTTTCTTTCAAGTCTAATTAGATTTGTTTTTCTAATTTTTGTTACTCTGTTTAGATTTTAAAAAATAGTTTTTTAATTATGAAGTACACATATTTTGGTTTTTTATTTTAAACACTGTTATCTTGATATATAACTTAAAAGGAATACATTTGATTTTAAAAATAGAAATGACTCATATTTCATATTCTACACTTAATAATATCATATTGGAAAATAAATGGAATTGAAATATTTCTAATATGCTAAACTTTCATTAAATATCATTATAATATGAAAATTGCTAATAATAGTATTAAAAAAAAATAAGATTAAAATTAGACACTTTGTAGCAATAACCATTTTTAGATGCCTTAAATAAATAGTCCAATTTAGGTAGGTTATTATCACATTGTTGCTTTGTGTTGCTCTATAGAAATCCAATTTGCAATCTCAAAAGAAGGAAATTTGAAAATCAACCACTGCATTGTAAAGTTTCATGAATCAGCTTTTACTTTCTCCTTTTAAAAAAATAAGCATTTCTTCAATTTTTTTTCAATTGACAAGCAATAGAAATATATTTCAACTATTATGCATATAACACTTCTGAGATATTTAGCAAGTTTATTTCATTTTTTGAATGTGATAAAAGTGGAATAGATTTTTGAGGTTATTAATTAAGTTTAAATTATATCAGCAAAGCCAAAATAGTAAATTCAGCTATTTTAACTACATAGGCTATACTTATACAATAGCAAAATTATTTCTTCACATTTTTAATAACTTTCTTCAAAAAACAATGCAATTTTCATTATTCAAATTCAAAGCAATTAATTTTTATTCAAAGATCTTTCCTTAATCATAAACCTATAAGTAATTATTTAAAGGTTTTAGTATAAACAGATAAGTTTCAGTTTAAAAGCTTTTAGATTGGTCTAATATTGTCAATAAATTGATTTTTCCCTTTTTTCTTGAGATACAACTGGCTCCTGTGACAAAGAAGATATTTGAAAAAAGCCCAAAAGCCATTCTGTATCTTCTAACATTTTACACTTTGTATATCACTGTTTCTAATAGAAGAATGACAATGTCTTTTAGCTGCTAAGCTCACTCAAAAACACGCTATATTCAGATTGCACAGTTTGAAGAGAATCTTGAAATTGCTTTTGAATAGGCTAATGAGATTAAATAGTAATTACAATCTCCATGATCAATTTAAGAGCGAGTTTCATATTTAATGCAGAAAACACTGTTACTGTTCCCAGGATAAATTTGGTTGAAGTTCCTGAGTGTTTTCTGCTGTCCAGTAGAGGAAATTTTAATTTTTACTTACAGTACCTGACAATTGGAAGTGGGCTTGATCAGATGAAATCAAAACAGCACCAGAGGGAAAATTTTAAAGAATGTCTTTACACACAGATATGTGAGTTTCAAAATCTCACTTAATCTGGGTAATCATCAATTTGTACGGATGCACATGAAGATTTTTGCAGGATTCTCCAATATTCTTATCAGATAATTCCAGGACAAATGCCTGTTTAACTGCTGAATGGCAGCTCTCACATAAAACACATTTTTTGGCATTGTTACAATCCAAGATTAATCAGGATTAGATTATGGCAAAAAGAAAATTAATCTAAGATTAATTTTCTTTTTGGCACAGAACCTTCTCTTAAGTTTGATATCCAAACTCTTAAAAGTTTTTCTATCTGGAACTGTATAATGTTGGCTAATTTCAAACTGAAAGTTATATCCCCGCTGAAAAGTAATCACAGAACCCCCATTATTTATATACTCCTCCATAACAAAAACATGATGTTCCTTACCCAACGGCATCACCCTTCTAAAAGTAACGTGCATACTGTTTCCACTCGATACCTCTTCTACAACTCGCAAAGTGCTCTCTCCTAATATGGGAAGTCTTAAGCCAGACCTTATATTAACTAAGATGGTTCAACAAAGATTTTGAAATACCTACTTTTACTTGATGACATCTGACATAAAAATTGCAAAAAAAAAAAAAAAAAAAAAAAGATTTACTAACATACGTAACCATACATAGATAATTCTATTCTGTAAAAACTGATATCATGGGATAAAATTATGAAACATTCGGAGCACCTTATAGAAAACCCTCCCATTACAGACATCAGTGTTAATATGGAAGAACTTTTAACTATACAATGTATGTTTTTGATTCAGAATAAAATTATACATAAAAATGGAAGTAGGCAAGTCTTCCAACACTATCATGAACCAGATGTTGGCTCTTTAAGACATTAAAAAGAAAAAAAAGGAATGCTATATAGCAGGGGTATCCAAACTTTTGAGATCTGGGATCTACTCCACATTTAAAAAAATCAAAGGCAGTCTACCAATATCAGAACTAAATTTAACGTACATATTTATTTTCAATGAAAATGGTAAATTATGTGATTTTTCTAAAAAAATCTTAATATTAATAGTTACAAAATAAAAATTTACTGACAAAAATAATCAAAGTATTCTTATATCAAAAATTGACCACCCTATTCACTTTGTTTAGTTGAAATTTGGCACTGTATACTTGCGATTAGTTTATCATATTGTGGCTGGTATGAGCTTATTGCAATGCATAAACACGAAATTAAATGTTCATCTGTTAAATGCTACCAATGTTTGTTTTTTGTTCATGGTTGAAAAAGCAGATTTGCAAAGATACTTCGATCCAAAGTATGATTTCAAATACAAAATAAATTTGTAAATATTTGGAAACTTCTTCTCAGAAATTAATTTCCAAAAATCAGTATCACTAAATATGCTTTGGATTTCAGAAATATAGCGCATCTTAATTTAATAATTTATTCCTCGACTGTGACTGATGAGATATCTATTAAATGTCCTATTTTTTCAGATACTCGATCAATGTTGACATTTTCATTAAATGGAAATATCATAAAATTGAGTATTTCTTTCAACCTAATTAAGTCAACGAATCTTCTTTCAAATTCTTCAAACGTAACAAGTAAGTATAAAGCGAAATCTTCGAAGTCTCGATTTTGGATTAGGATGCACTCTTCCTCCATGTTTTTGAAGTTTCTCAATTCATGTTTTCTTAATTGAGATGCATACCTTTCTATAGTTTTTCTGAATGTTTTAATCACGCTCATCATGTCCCTTTTAGGTTTTAAATCGTAAATCTTTAATCATAAATCTTTGCAGTTTGTTTTGGGTTTTAAAGCATAGACTGTAGTAAATTTTTATTTTAAATAATTTCTTGATTCTATGCCATAAGTCATAAATTAAATTGTTAATATCCGAGGTCATTATCGGGATGGTCGCGTGGACTACCTAAAATGTCTTCGCGGTCTACCAGTCGACCGCGGTCGACGCCTTGGACACCCCTGTTCTAGGTGATACTCTTGTGAATGGTTGTCATAAGTTAAATTGTTAATATCCGAGGTCAATATCGGAATAACGTGTGGACTTACTAAAATGTCTCCGCGGTCTACCAGTCAACGTGTTGGCCACCCCTGCTATATAGTTACAGGATAGCATTCTTTGGAATCACATAAAAAACACAAAGTTCAATTTAAATTTGTATACTTGAGAACATGTTACACTTTTTGTTATTGTAAAATTTTTTGTAAAGTTTATTGCAATTAATTTCAAGTTATCATTTAACAGTGTGAACCTATAACTGGACATGTAATAATGTTTTAATTAATTTGTCTTATTACCAAATGAGAAATAACATGAAATATCATTTTACTCTTTAGAAAAGATATCCAGAAAAAATAGATCAAATAAGCTTGAGACTCAACATTTTGTAATAAAAACAAATATTTATTAACATTAAAAACAATGAAATAAAGTTTTTGTAAAGTTCAAGATCAACACTATAGGGCTTTTACAAATTATTTCAAATACAGTAAAAAAGAGTTGGAAGGGAGTAATGAGAAAGATTTTAAACTGTTCAAACATTAACTTAATTTTATTAATCAAGTTAAAACAGCTGTTAATAAATTGGGAAAACCAATTTGTGATGTACCAATAAAGTAAATCCTTAAATTTGGAACAAAAAATTAAAAAATTTATCCAACATAGAGTAAAAAGAAAGCATGTAAAATATAAATTGTTGTAAATAAATAATCTAGACAATTTTGGTTCAGTTTTACCTTCAACAACAACTGTCTTTAGTTGAGGATCATAATTATGGCGTTTAATAAAAACATTGGCATTTGAACGTTCCTTGATGCTCTTTACATTTCGACCATGCTTTCCAATGAGTCGGCCGCAAAACTCTTGAGGGAGATCGAATTCATACACAAATTCACCAGTTGGCTGAGGGGGAGTTTTTGCATCCAGGACACCATTACTATCAATTTTGGTTTTTGTAACCTATTTTAATAATTAAAATTTTTTTACACAAACAAAAATTTATAAAAGCACTTATAAAAATTAAAAAACAATTTGAATATAAACATAAAAGACAAGAATTTAAAATTTTAGTTAAATGATGTTAAAATATTTTAAGTTTTCTTTTTTTTACACAACTCAGGTTTGTTTTACATTAACATAGTCCTGCTTACATTTAGCAGGCACTTTGTATTCTTTATAAGCATTACAGCTTGTTTCAAGCCAAAGCTGCCTCTACATGCTTCTTCCACTTGATCCTATTTTGCATAACAGCTTTCCATTGGTTCAGCTCTAAGAGTTTAAGGTCTTTTCCTCTACTCTTGAAAAAGTTACTTTCTTGTGCGGAAAGAATCATCACACCTATAAATATGGCCTAGCCATCTAATATGGGAAACCTTTACTATTTTTAATTTAACAGACACATCAAACATAAAATTTTTTATGCCTTTTATATTTTAAAAAATTGAAAACTGCAGAAAATTTATATTTATTTCTAACAATAAAACATCCAGATGAAATAATTAAACATTGTCTAAAAATAAAATAATTCTAGAGATTCTTAAAATATATATAAAATAATAATAATTTCTAGGGAATTTAGAAACTGTATGAAACCTGCATTAAGTTAATCTAAAAAATGAATTAAATTTAAGCATGGACCAAAAAGAATACAACAAACATTTTGGATGAGAATGATATGTCATTCTTAAAATATGAAATAAAATTACGATTTTTTGCACAAAGAAAATACTTTTTTTTGTAAAATATGATCTAAATGTGTTATGCTACACTACATGATTGATTTGTTTGATGTTCTATGACTTGAAGTCTTATTCCATCATACCTGATTAAATACAAACTATTTGAAAGCTATCATTAACATTTCTGGTCAACTTTTTAAATGATTTCCTTTTCTTTTACATAGCATTGCAATTACACAATACAGAAATTGTAATTAGGCCATAGTAAAGTTACTTGAAATCCCTTGCAGGAATCTATTCAAATCTTGTTTTAAACTTTATTACTTCACCTGCCAAATATTAAATACTTGATCTTTTCTAATTTTACTACATGCTGACAACTAAGTAATTTAATCTCTACAAAATTTCTTAAAATAGACCTGTGATATAGTTTCTGTTAATAATACAAAACTAACATTGAGCACTAAACACTATTAAAGCCAGTATATAAATACAATAACAATTACCTACAGATATGTAGATTTTTGGATATGGTATTTTTGGATTTAAAATAGTGTACTTTTATACACTATTTTAAATCCAAAAAACTTTGAAATCAATGCTTCTAAAATTATCAACATCTAAATCACTACTTTCAACTCTTATAAGCAGTCTTTGATTATGATACCATTTTAATTTTAATGTATCTAAAATTGTTTTATTTAAACTTGATGCCGCTAGAAATGGGAACCTAAAAAGATGCTATTTTGTACCTGTCCTTGTTGTTGAATTGCAACATTGGATCTTAAAAAAAGAGAAAGATAACACACCCTTTGGCAGAATTCCTGAGAATTATCAATTCCTTTTAGAAAAATCCATTTTTCAAATCAGTTTTTTCTGGAAACTATAATGAAATATGCAATCATGATTTTTAACCCTAACCTTCCTGTCCAGAAGAGTGCCTGCTCCCTAGTAGATTTAAGAATTCTATTAGCAAGCAGACACTGAACTGAACATTTAGTTGTTACTACAATGAAACATTCTAGTAATAACTAGATAGATTTATAATCTATCAGAATGACCATTGAAAGGCAGATTTAGTCTGGTTGGTTAGGGGTTTGTTTTCATTGCTCGAAGATAGGGAGTCCAGATTTAACAGAAGATCTGTCACATTCATAAAAGGCAACAATAGATAAATGGTGAACTTTACAATCTCTATTAAAAAAAAGTTCTTAAATTTCCTTATTTTTCAAAGTAAATCCTGAATTTATTAAATTTCTTTAAAAAGACTCTCTAAAAAAACTGGATATCTCTACCTTTTTCATTTCTCTTTCAAACTGGAAATAGTTTCCAAATATTCATTTCTGCCACATTTTTGGCCATTGGCCACAAAAATTTAAGTTGGAGTTTTACTAATTGATTCTATTATCAACCTTTACAGACATAAGACTATTTTTAGAGTGCACAATACTCATGATGATCGCAAGCTCGTGAGAATAATTATTCCGCTATGTATATGCATGTGCATGAAGATTTGGTTATCGTGCCTTTTTTTTTTTAAAAAAAAAATGTTTTAATTGGTGACTTAAAAATTTATTAGCAAACTTAGAATTTTTTAAAAACATGCTAAGAAAAATGAAATTTTCAGATAAATGGTTTGAACTGCAATATGGGAAAAAAAGTTTCAATAAGTCAGTTCCGAAGTGTCAACAATGTTTATTCTGCCGAATATTTCATGAGCAAAAGCAAATTCAGTGTTTCAAATATGGGCTTTTGACAAGCACTTTCACATGCAGATAGAAGACAAAAAAGCAGTAAACTGTTATAAAAAACAAACACTTTTACTACTATCAAGTTATTAACTTCATCTGAATCCTTAACATTGACTGTAGTAGTGAACACCAAATCATGGTTTCCCAAAACAACATCAGAAAATAATTATTTCTTTAAACCTTTGAATGATTAAGTTATTTATGTAGAAAGTTCCGATGATTTCGCAATAGCAAATAATCTCAAGTTACCTGACAAAAAAGTTAAATATATTATTAGTTTTAGACTGCACCATATTTCAAAAATCTTTTGTTTCAGGACATCGGATTTCATATTTTGCTTTACTTTCCAACGAAACTACAACAAAATAAACAGCTTGATATTTGCATCTCATATTGGTCTGATAAACAAGGAAGAAATGTCATTCATTACTATGAATTCCATTTTTGTGCTTGATAATCAGTGGACAGTGAATCACACAAACCAATAAAATAAAATTTTTTATTGAAAATAGTGATTTTAAGTTTAGAAAAACTATTGCAGTTATCAATGGATGGACCAAAAGTTAATTAAGCTGTTTAAAACAGTTTAATTAACTTTAATTAAGCAAATTAATTAAATAAAGCAAATAAATAGTGAATGAATAAATTAAATTAACTACTTTGCAGTTTGTTTAAATCAAGAAGAATTCAATGAAAAAATGGAATAAAGTTTCAGCAAACTAATGTTCATTCAGAAAAAAAACTTGTTAAATTTAAACAAGATTGAAATAGGTTATGGTGCAACAATTATATTGGAAGTGCTTACTGATAAAACATTTTTGCTAAGTGTATGAAATTGCTGCATAGTAACTTCTGAAAATCTGTTGCAAAAACTTCCATTACTCAAAGATCTTGAGTGCTTGTTTCATTATAATACTAATAAAAGAGAGAGTTCAAAAATTCATATAGTAGATTAATTTAACATATTCCTCATGTGAATAAAACTTCTTCAAATATTGATAAGATGAATGAATAGTGGATGGTTTACATGTTGAAGAATGGATTTTGCTTGTAAATGATTATGATAACGCCCAAAATATCTACAACTATTGGAAAGCTGTTTTCAATACAAAAGATGCCGAAGACTATATAAAATATCCCTCTTTTTCTAGTGTTGTCAAAACATGCATGTTTTTATTGAATGAAAATTCATGACTGGAAAGAGGTTTTTCAACAAACAATCCTGTTGTGACAAAGGAGAGAGCTTAATCAAAATTAACAGATCAATGCTATGTACCTGTCATGATGTTATTCGAATTTATGGTCATTTTGTTTCCTCCATTCCATTTACTAAAGAAATGATGCAGAATATGCATCATATATGTAAAAATAAAAAGATGCAACACAACTGGAGAATAAAAAAAATGTCGACGAAGGCATAGCAGCTACATGCGAATTTTTTTTTTCAAAATCTCACCTGTTAAATATTATTAATGAACTTGAGAAACAAAAGAAAACTTTGCTTGATAATCAGTGGGCAGTTAAAAAACTTGAATAATGCAACCAACGAAAAAGCATGTGCTATTAGCATTAATAACACGAATGATGTTAATATAGGGCAGATAAAGCCGAGATTGCCCAAATCAATGATATGCTAAAAAAAGTGCATTAAATTATATCAAGTTAAATGCTAACTTATCTAGTTCAAAATGAACATTATTTAATCATATATAAATTTACTATTATATTTAAAGCAATTATCATAAAACTAGTTAATTTAAAAAAATGTTTAGTACAATACATACAATTTTATATAATTCTTTGTATTGCTGTGTTACCAACAAAATTCTGAGTTTTTAATTTTTAATAATTTTTCAAATAGTATATAGCTTTCTAAAAAGTCCTATATTCATAATATAGAAATTAATGTGTGTAATTATGTAAATGTATTTATGATTTAATTATTGAAATATTTCTGGATATTTCTTGAAAATTTTTTTTTAATACTTTTACCCCAGTAAATACAGAGAGGCTGTCTATCCACAGAAAATGTTCTAAATAGAAGACATGATGTAGAAATTGCTATATCAATTCAAATTAGATATTGTAGCAAATCATAGTTCAATGGTAGCATGTGATGCCAGTCTTTGTGAACTAGGAGGAATTTTGTTTGCCTTTTAAACATTCCCTACTTTTCACAACAGCAATATCAATATAAAGGAGTTATTAAATGCCCTTGTATTAGTCTAATTCACTCACCTGGGAGCGTTTAAAAAGCCATTTCATTCTTCACTTATTGTATTAACTTCATAAAAAGAGTATAGACAGAAATTTAAGAAAATCAGGGACATCACATGTAAACAACTACAACTCTCCAATTCCAAGTTTAATCAAGAAAAATTAACTCTATGTGTGAGAGATTTTTATTCTATTACTTCAATGAGAATTTATTCACTCATTTTATAAACTTTAAATAATAAACGACTTTACCATTCTTTCATGAATGGATGAATTCTCTGAGGATACTTGCTGATGTTATGAGATAAACAGCATAAATTATGACGTTACTTTCAATACATGTTCATTATTCTACTTTAACATTAAAAAAAGAATAGAAAATTTTTTCATGCTATTACTATTTATAAATCTTAATAAACAAGAGTCATTAAGAACATTATTTAATTTGAAACATCAAATATTAAAATTCAAAAAATTATAACAATACTAAATTTTTCTTTTTTAATATAACTGCATAGAATATTAAATATTTAACTTCTTAGACTGATCATGCTTTAATATTTTAACCATAATATTATTCTTAACAATTATTAAAATCTCATATTTTAGAATTTTAATGAAATGTTACTAATATATTATCAAACTTGATTTTATTGAATCTCAACTAAAACAATTCAATGTATTAAAATTCTATGCCTTTCAATTTTTCTGAACATGCCTATTAGAAGTAAAATAGGTTCTGGTCAATGAGCTAGTTTTGATTTCCTAAAGCAATTAAAATTACTGCTTTTTAAAAATAGAATATCTTTAAAATTATTTAATAAGAGATTGCTCTTATCCTTCATTACTTCTCTGCATTCATAATTTTAAAACAGTCAGATGGTTAGACATCCTATTTCCCTTACCAAAATACAATACCCAGTTAACTGGATATTGTTATATTCTTTAGACACTTTTCAAGGCTTTTCCTTCTTTCCTTGATGTGAATTAATGATAGAAATGGCTTTCATTTATTAGTTTTCTATTTAGAAGTTCAAAATACTTTTATAGTTTGTTAGATTCTTGTGAAAAAGAAATGTAATTTAATTAAAACTAGAGTAATGATACAGCAATAGAACCATATATAGTTTTAAATTTGCATGTAACAGTTAACTAAGTTAGTCAGCGATTAAAAGTGATTATTTCTAACAATATTGATTAACATAGATGATTAATTTCTCTAATTTCATCTTAGCTCAAACAAATCTTAACAATACATGCTCAGTAAAATTATTTTGCAAGAAAGAAATATTAAAGTTTTTTATTTACCTGCTCATCACCTTCCTCTTCTCCCATATTTGTGGATTCCGGAGAGATCTCACTTGTAAAGGCTTTATCGGCAACATTTTTGGAAACTTCTGTCTCAGACAGCTTTAAATCTACCTCAGTACTGGTCTGGTCTGGATCCAAATTTTGTAGCTTTTTCTGATGCTCAGATTCATCTGATAAACTAGGACTATTTTTTGGGCCAAACTGTATCTTTGAGTCAGTAGAGATACTTTCAGATATTGAAGTATTTGTTTCTGACAATGATTCATCTATTGGCCTGGAAGAATTTTTCAAATTGGGAGTATCAAAAGACTTGTCTTTAAGAAGTAATGATGCACTGCAATCAGAAGATATGGAATGCATATCATCAGTTACAGTACACATGTCATCAATGTGTTTATCACTTGATTCTGTAGTCAGAAGATAAGACACACATTGAACAGAATTTACATTCTCAATTTCAACTATAGGATCTGTTTTTACACAAAATTCAGGATTATTTACTGATATAACACTTTCATTTGTATCACATTTAGTGTTGGAGTCAAGAAAAATAACAGCATCAGAATCTGAAACTATTTGTTTCTCGATGTCTAATGATTTTGCAGCATCTGTTTCTGAATTATCACAAATTGAGTCTTTGAGGTCAATTACATTTTGTACAACATCTGCCGATGTATTTGATTCTAGTGCTTGCAAGCAATCAGCCATTTGTACTGAAGAAACTATATCATTTGAAGTGCCTAATACCTGATCAACTTCCACAGGAGGAATAGTTGATAATTCTTTCTGTGAAGGATTTTTTTTAGATAACCTACTGGTTTCATAACGTTTTTCATCAGTCAAGAAACTTAAATTTGTAGAGTTTAAACCAAGACCTGAATTTGGAACAGTTTCAACAATTGAAGCTATCGAGTCTTTTTTGCAACTCAATGCCTCAAAGTTTGTAACAGATTGTAAGGTTTTGTCCTTCACAATATCTATATCTTTTTCAGAATTATCACTATCATACTGATTAGACATTTGTAGTGAAATAACAGCAGGTGGACTATTACTATCAGTACTCTTCAGTTCATCACAAATGCTGCTCAAAAGACTATTTTCATCTAAAACGCTTGAAAGACTACCTTTATTTTTGTACTCAGCTATCTGCTTACCTTCAGAATCATCACTGACATAACTTAAGCTATTTTCATCAAAAACACTTGAATGACTATCATAGGTGTCTACTTCTATAGTCTGCAAATTCTCATTGTTTGTATAATTAGAAGATAATAAATCTGTTATGAGCATCTTGGAGTCCACACAATTGTCTTCAGTTAATATGCTCTTTGGATTTTTATCCACGTGATTACAATTTTCCATGACATATTTATCATTTTTGGAGTTTAAAGAGTCAGTTTCTTTAAAAATCTCAGTTTTATAAAGAATATTCTTGGGAGAAATTTGTAAGTCATCAAACGTAGAAATTTCTGCTTTAATAATACTATTTTCAAATTTTAAAGAATTCCATTCAGAACTGGAAGTATTTATTAATTCAGGCTCTGACCCATCAATCTTAGAAGCATTGTTATGCGCATGGAAATCATAAGACTCATTCTTTTGATTTTGAGGAAATTGTTCACCAAAAGATTTGTCAATACAACTGGACATTGTTTGTGAAATACTAATATCAGTATCTTCAGAAGCTATGTCATTCAATAATGGTGAATAAACTGGGCTATTAGTTCGAATTGATTTTTCTGAACTCACAGGAGAAGCAAAACTGCTAGCATCAGAAAGTGTATTAGCTGCATCTGAGTTAGTTTCAGCAGATAAATCAGCCTTATTTTCATCTTCACTTTCCACAGAGAAATTTGCACATGAAACTGAATTTTTGCTTTCTTTTATTTTCTTTTTCTTTCGAAACCAATAGATAAAAAGCACAGCAATTACAGTTGGAACCATACAATAAGCTAAACTTTTTGTCATGTTGAGTCAATAAATTATCAAATTGCTGAGGAAAGAAAAATGAAATAAACACATTTAAAATCAAAAAATATAACTATAAATACAATAAGATTCAATATTTTAATTCACGCATACCAAACATTTTAAATTTTAACAAGATATTTATAAAATGATAAAAAGAAAATTACTATAAAAAACAACATAACATTTTTTCTACTACATAATTAATTAGATTAATCTCTGATTTGAGGCAATCCTAAAACATTAAACAATATATTAGGATTGTGACAAATCAGTGATTAATCGAAAAACATAGTACACATTATACAGAATAATCTAGCATTTATAACGTAGTTTTACAATAAGGTTCTTAGAAATGTGTGTTTTTTTTCACATCAAAGAAAGCTCTTTTTAGCTCAAAAGAATTAACCTAAAAATAAAAATAATTATTTCCAAAATTATGAAATTAAGCCAAAGTAAAAGAATTTATACTTTCAAACCCAATATGAACACATAACTAAAAATTATATATCGATTGTGTATTAAATATAAAGAATGTCAAATAGTTTACAGGTTTTATACATAGTTAGTGTGAGAAATTAACAATAAGTAAGATTGTTACTAAACAAATAAAAATAATCAAGAAGTCAAATATAATAAGATAATCAAATAAAAATAATAAAAATGGATCATTATCCTCTACTAAACATGCATTTTAAAAATGGTGGGAAACCGGACATGCCAAGCAAAAACATTGCTAATAAAAGCCTTCTATCACGATGGATATTTTTTTTTTTTTTTTTTTTTTTTTTTTAAATCATATTGGGGAAAACTTGTCATATAACAAGCAAAATCTTTCTTGTCAAAATTTCCCATCATAGTTTTACAGCTTTGATAAATGATATGAAAGTCAATTAAAAAAATAAAAAATTAATCATTTTTACTGAACTTTTAGAAGAATAAAACAAAAGAATTGGAACAATCAATAATATATTTAACAAAGTGAATCAAAAATAATAAAATTTTTCATTTGAAAACTGGCACACACGCAAAATCAAGAACATATTTGAAGTGCAAATGAATATAAGAATCAATTCTTCTTGAATCTTAACTCGCCTAGTGTATGGAGAGGTCAGCTACAGTGAAAGTCTTCTTTGGCGGCACATTAAAGATGAACAATTCCATATTAAGTAATCTAATGAATTTTTATAAAGTTTCTACCATTTATAATTTATGTGTTAAACTTAAAGTTGTGTGATGGTTTTAAAATTTAAATATAAATTGCAATATGCTTCTATTTATGAATAAAACACAAATATAAAACAACCTTTACATAAAGGTGTATATAATGATTTTAATTTTGAAGGTGATCTTGAAATTTTAATAGAGCAAATGACATTATGAATGTATATACATTAGCATCCCAAATAATATGGATGATAATTATAGTGGAAAACTAAAAGAAATTATCTTAAATTGTATGTGTATATATATATTAAATAAAGTTCATGACAAAATATAACTGGTAAAGATTTAAAAAAAATTTTTAAATCATATACAGTGAGGTTATTAATTTATAAATATTATTTTTGATTAGGTAAATTCATCATAAATAAGCAAACAGAAATTTACATATGTTAAGAAAAGATTCACAATGATAAACTTTCTCCATTTAGGGTTTCACAAATTATTATTGATCTAACTATTAACAAGAGAAAAATGAAATCTGAAAATTATCTAGTAATCAATATATAATCAATGCAAAGTATAAGGTATATATGATCAGTAACTTAACACAGTAACAGTTCACATTTTCCAGATATAGGTGATTCTTTCTAGAAAAAAATACAATAATATTTCAGAAATTAGTGACTTGAATGCAGAATAAAAATATTTTCTTTATAAACAATATCCATTAAGAAAAATTGTATTCCATTCAGAAACCAAGAATTTTCTACCTATACATTTGAGCACCAATTGTAATACTTCATCAAACCACAGAAATTGGCAAACTATAGTGAAGAGACATCTCTATCAATGAAATCTATTATGAAGAATGTTATCTCCATATACATGTACACCAAACTAGATGGAAAATCTTATAGGAAGTCATCTGCCAATGGTACATAATTCTAATTTTGACATTCAGAGCTTTGAACTTCAAATACGATAATGAAACCCCATGCAATGGAATAGAAAAGTATACATTTAAGAGTGAGAGATTCATATTTTTAAAAATCGACAACTGATAAAATCTAAAAGAGGATTTTAAAATAGACACCTAAACCAAAGATATCCTGCTGTCTTGCAGAAACAGTTTAATAGCCTCAACAGTTAAGTTGTTCAGATGGTACATTCTGCAGAAATCTATACAATGGAATCTTAAGATTAAGATACAAGTCAAAGAGGTAATTGAAATGGGTAATTATAGTGTGCATACTAGTTGCACTGGGGGATTTCTTAAATTCCCTACACAGACCATGTCTTAAACTTGGTCACTAAGATGATATGGAAGGCATGGCAGATCAAGCCTACCTTAAATGAGGATAGTATATGATCTAAAATGGAAAAATTAGTTACATATTGATTTTATTGCAAGCCTACAGTCCAATTCTTATAGGTCCAATAAGTTGTAAATTTTACAATATATTAGGTTGGGGAAAAAGTTATCCATTATTTTTTCGGTAGACGTCTGTAGTGATTGCTATCTCATGAAGTATCTATCAAACAATTTCAAATTTATGCTCATTGGAAAGGTGACATTTGACACTAAAATATTCTCTTGAGGTTTTTCGTTTGATTAATTCAGTTATGAGTACAAGGTTTTAAAAATAGAAGGCAACAAACAGAAAATTTGATACATTTTCGTTTTTCTCTTGTAATGGCGAAAAAGATAGCCGGGTGGCTAAAATTGTGAAAGGTGTTTATCGTCCTATATAAAACAGTAACAACCAGTTACGTACAAATTTTGTTTTGTCGATTCCATTCGGGTATTTTTGATGTTAGAGATGCACCTCGCATGTGGATGCAGCATCGTCGAAAATGTCTATAAAATATCAAAAATGATCGAAGTTAACCGAATGTCAGCAGTCGTAGCTTCAAACAAGACCTAAAATCTACATGAAAACTGTTTTAAACCTTTTTACAAAGCGAATCTGAAAGAAGTTACAAAAAGTTCACGTAAAAGTAATGGATTTCTTTCCCCCCAAACTAATATTTATTATTTTACAATCACTTTTTGCAAATAAGGGCTAATTTATTTGAAATCTATAATAAACATGAGTTAAAGGCTTTTCAAGAAATTCGATAATTACTTTAGTAAAATAGAGATTATCTTACTTTTACTTTTTTTTGTCTTGTGTTTATTGTAAGGAATTAAAGTTAATCATTTCTATATTAGCTTATCCTCCAATTGGAAACAAAGAAGCAAATTTTTAGTCTTTTAGACTGCAGCAGTTTGAGCAAAAAGCTCAGTGGATAAACAACTGCTCAGCTGACTGACTTCAACAAACATTGTGGGGATCCTATACAAAATATTTTGCATTGTTTATTAAAAATAAAATAAATGAACAAGTTTTCCTAGCATAAGGGAAGTCAGGCATCTTATACTACATGTAACAAATATCTTCACTCGTGTCAGATGAACGATGTTTATCTGATCATTAATCATTTTCCTGTCGCACAAATAAACAGATTAAATGCAGCAGGTAGAAATCCAAAACTAAAATGAGGTTCTGACAATATAGTGTAATAAGTTAAAGCTGCGTTTATGTTAATACAATATGTGGAGTAAAGTATCAATAATGTATTATCAAGATAATCAAAATTTAAAATTAGTTTATTTTGTAAGTTGAGTTAATTAGACAATGCACAACTTTCCTGGATAGAAAAGGGGAAAAAGATGAAAGAAATACAAATTGAAACTCACAATTAACAGTAAACCTAACAAGAAATTTGCAGAAATTGCTGTCTAAACTTTCTAAAACAATCAAATGATGAATTTCCAAAATATAAATAGGAGATTGAAACTAAATTGTTTAGAATTAATCTTCTCCAGATTTAAAAGTGTTAATTGAATCTCCCATACCTATAATTCCCACAAATATCTATATTAACAATGAATGGGATATCAAAAAGCTAAGAGGCTCATAAATTTTTACAAATCTAAATAAGTAATGTTTTTCTGACCTTTTAAATCACTAGATATGGATGGTATAGCACAGATTAATTAGATTTTTTTCCTATCCAAAATTTTTAAAGTATGTCTTGCTTTTCAATATACACCCATTACTTTCTAGCACAGAAAAGACAAGAAATGGATAGATGTATCAGGTTACTCTTCAGTACAGAACATATTTTTTAATTCTCAATATGTGTATCAACAAAATAAACTCAAATTCAATTAGTAAGATGTTCTTCCTTTTAAAAAATAATTTCCAAATCAAAATTATGCTTACTAATAACTTGACTATTTCTAAGATCTTTGCAAGGAAAGAGACATAAAATGGACATGGAATCGATTTAAATTTTTTTTTCACAAGATATTCAAGATATCAACTAGTTATCAAAGTATCTCTTGTTAAGATAGGAATCAATCATCTGTTTCTGGATTTAAAAAAAAAAAAAGTACAATAAATAAATTTGTAAATGCAGCTATTTTAGGTGAAGAAATGATACTGGCTCTACAGCCAAATATTTTTCATGAGATGTTCATTCATCTTATGGTAATATATATATTTTTTATTCCCCCCCCTTGTTATTTTCACATTTTTGATTCGGGGTTTAGCCTCCGCTCAGGAAGGTCAGACATGCCTCCAACAAGCTCTGAACTAATTTCCTTCACTTGCCTTTGGAAAACAAAAGCACTTTTCAGTGCTCGCAAATATGGAGTTATCTACCATCCCAGAAAATGTTCGTGTTCTGGCACAAACCCTACTTAGAATTTACGAAACTGCCACCGATGATCAAACTAAAGATGAAATGCTATGCTGTCTTTTTAAACTTGGAAAGAACAACCCTCAAGCTCATCCGATCTTCAGAGAAACTCTAAAGACTTCAAGCTCAGATGACTATGATGTCCGTGAACTGACTCCCAAAATAGCTAATGGTGAATTTTAGCAGCTAACAGCTGCTTTGGCTAAGACTTTAAAAAAAAAACATAGCATTAAAAGAGCAAAAAAGAAAATTCAGCCTGATGGCTTTATCAAGCCAAATAAAACCGCAAAAATTTGCCCAGTATTGGCAGAAAGCAATGATATAGAAATGGATAATTCCTTCGAGAAGCTCTCGACCAATCAGGACTCAGAGCCTAGCCCTGTTCCTGATACAGTCCTCTCCCCCTCTAAGAAGAAAATTCCGCTGGTACTTATTCGTTATGCTGATAACCACCTCGAATTTCTCTATAAATAAAAAATGCAATCGGATCTGAATTCGAAGCTAAGGCTGTGGGTACAAACTTAAAATTTTTTGTACAGACGACTGATCAGCACAGAACCCTTACTAAATATTTTGATGTAAATGGCATCGAGTATGTTTACTTCATAGTAAGAATCAAAAGCAAAAAAAGTTTGTCACCAGTGGTCTCTCCATTTCTATGGATTGTGAGTCCATCGCTAAAGAATTGTTTACTCTAGATTACCAGCCTATCAGGGTCACTAGAATGAAGCACCCAAGAAACGGAAAGCCCATGCCACTATTTTTAGTCAGCCTCATTTCATCAACAGATGGCACCACAGTTTTTGAGATCAAAAATCATGCTGTATCTCTTAAATTACAGCTGAGCACTACAGAGGACCCAAATCGGTGATGCAGTGCTTCAACTGCTAGAGATTCAAAAACACTGCTGAAATGTGTCGTATGAGGCCCCGTTGCATTAAGTGTGCAGGTCCCCATAACATGAAAGAATGCCAGTCTTAAAAACTAAAACAACCAAAATGTTGCAATTGCAAATGTAATCATCCTTCCAACTATAAAGGATGCCAGGCATTCCCCAAGCCGAAAAGGACAGCTAAGAAATTAAATAATAATTTTCCCAGAGAAATTCGAACAGGTGTCTCTTATGCACAAGCTACCGCTCCTCCCCCCCACCCAGCTCCAATTTCAAAAACTCTTTCCTTGGATGATCTTTCCTCGGGAGGTGAACTCCAAGATATTATGTATTTATTTAGTGAAATCAAAACTATTTTTAAAGGCGTCACAGCGCGAGAGCTTCTCTAAGAACTCAGAAATATCTCCTCTCCAATAGATAAATTATTTAAAATTTCTTTTCAAGATCCCTAATAAACTTAATAGCCTTTCTTATTAATAATTAATAGAATAAGTCAACTATAAATATTATTTCATTACTATCTCAATTATTATTCATTAAATATTTTTACTTAAATTTATTAATAGCAGTACTTAAAACTCTTTCTATGAAATAATTTCTTACTCTACACCCCATAAAATATTTTAGCCAATAATATGTCAGTTTGCATTCTATAGTTCTTCAGCTATAGCTCACCATCTCCTAACAACTTACTGAAGAGGGTAAGGGTCCTTCGGACCTAGGAACCTCACAGCTCAGGACTGCCAACCAAAATTTTGTCTTATGGTAATATGTCGAGGACTTATGTACATGTTTGAAGATCTTTACCATGAATGATCATTGACAAAATAATCTAGTTACTACCATCAGGACCCAAATTATGCAAAATTTTAAGCAGCATAATTTCAAGTCCTTTTGATTAGGATATACATTTGGGTTAATGCAACTCTCCCCAATAAATTTATAAACTCCACAGTGATAGTCTTCAAAATTCTTAACATATAATTCTGATTAGAAAATAAGTTTATTCTAAAAAATATGTTTTTAAAAAAGAATCTAAATTAGTATAGGCATTTCCAGTTTGTACTGATAAAGCAAAAACAGCTTTATGAATGAAAATAAATTCAACTAGGATAGCTATTAATGGTTACTTTAAAACAATTACCACTTCTTAAGCTTTTACTTGTATTAATTAAAGAAAAAGCTGCTGCCCAAACTGTCTAGTTGTTAGCGTAACTGACTACGGATGGGGAGGACCTGGGATCGAATCCTGGCTCGGGCAGGGATGTACTTTCTCTTTCTCTGTGTTTTTTGTCCTTCCCTTGTATGAATGGAGTATGAATAGTTGTCTACCCTATAAACGGGTACCTATGGCATGTGTGTACTGAGGAAGTCGGACTCCACACCCAAATGCGGTTCAGTTGAAAAAGTGGAGCAGCACACCCATACTGCCAGTCTTGCTGGCACAAAAAAAAAAAAAGAAGCTATTAATAGGAAAAGGTTCATATGTACGAATCAGCAAAAAAAACACTCAAAATTTTTAATTTTGAAATAAACTAATACTTAAAACTAGTTTTGCTTTTATGACTACAAATTGCATAATTAGTTAATGTGACTTTGATAAATTTTATGATGGCTAATTTCCTTTATGAATGAATTGGAATAAATCATCAATGAAAACTGATGACTAATAGTATATTGATAGCTCAAAAATCAATTCCAATAATGGGAATGGTATTAACAATCTAACTAATGATACATAGCTATTATTTAGTTAGGGTAATTATGCAAATTTTTTCAAATTGAAGTTACTTCTTCTTCTACAACTTATTTCAAGAGATTAGTATGTCTAACTGAACATTTTACTTTCTTAAGATTTCTCACAATCATGAGAATAGATGTCTTATTAAATATAAGACAATTCTTTGAGCAAATCTGAATAACTGGATCAACACATCTTTGATGCTGCTGCATTTATGTAATTTTGCCTGTAATAGGTCTAATTAAAAAAAATTTTTTCCCTTCTTAGCATGAAACAGATCCTTGATTGCAATTATAGGCTCTTTTATAGACCTCAAACAAACAATATATTACAACTGATAATGAACATCTAAATAACAACAAAGTTATATTTAATAAATCTAAATAACAACAAAGTTATAGTTCTTGATATAAGAATAAAAAACTAAATTGATAAGAAAAGAATGTTAGAAAATAAAAGTATTTGTGTCAAATTATAAATTAAGAAATATACTTATGTAAACAATAATTATAATATAGATTTATAGGAGAAAGATAAAAATTAGAAAATATGATTAGAAATGCAATTCTTAAATAAATTTACCAATCTGAACAGATCCTTAATAACAAATTTCATCAAAACCTTATACTTAAAATTATTTTAATTTGATTGGACTTGTTTTTTGGAATAAAACTTACTTTCACAGAACTCAAAAAATATATATTTAAATTCTTCATGTTTATTAAAAATTTCAATTAACCTAAGAATAGTTAAAAATAGAATACCAACTGAAATATGCTGTTACAGAATATTATGCTTTGATGTATTTGGAAGCTGCTAAAATAATAAAAATTATGAATATATTCTATGCTTAGCAATATAAGGTTTTTTAAAAGAGCAAAAAAGTTTCTAAAATAACTTTAAGAATCAAAATTTGACAATAGTTACATTGCAAAATTTCTATTGATTAAGTTCTTTTATAAACTTTTTTGTGACATTTGTATTTTTACTTTGTTCTCTAAATATTTTAAATTTTCTTATTAAATTTAATAAGTTAAAGAATTATGAAATAGTATTAATTAACATTTAATATACCTCTTTGAAATATAGAAAATTCATAAATTTAAGTAAATATATTTCTAAAAATTTCTTTTTACTACTTGAATTATACTATTTATCAATACAAAATTTATTGTCCATCATACAAATACAAAAAATTTATTTAATGAAAACAAGACAAAATTCATTAGGAAAAAACAAATGGTACATTCTTGATTCAATGATATTTAAGAATGTTGTATAAATGAAAAACATTTTCGAAAAATGTTAAAATATTGAAAAACTCTTAAATGTTTAAAGACATATTTTAAGAAATTTTTATAATACTAATGGATGCAAACATTTTAAACGAAATCAAATGTACACAGATGCTACTAAACAACCGACATAACAAGGCGGTAAACATTTTAAATATTTATTTTAACGATTGTTGCTTATAAGATCGGATTGAAACAAGAATGTACAGCACGTGTTTTCCATTTTATGTACATAAGGGAGCTTCATAAAATGTTTCAATATGATATTACAAAAAACCTGGTTACATAATAATTTATTAAAATATATATAGTCAAAGTTTATATTCGAAAATTACATAAAGGTGACCTCCAGTTTAAAAAGGGAAGATTGCATAATAGAAATTATAAGATTATACATAAAGAATTCATGTGATCAGAAATTTCAATTTTTGAATTATCCTATTTAGTTTTTGCATTTATGCGGGTTGGAAAAACGTAGAGAAGAAAATATTATTAACATTATGGAGTAAATTTTTACACATGCCGAATACTAAACAGCATGGACACTAGAAAACATATTGAAATCTAAAAAGCTCTAATAAATATAAGATATGCATACTCAATGTTATGAGAAGAGTACTTCTGTCGTCTTTACACATTAGAAAAAGTATTTTTAATGACTAACAATTATATTAAAAATACGCGCAATTACATATGTGTGTACACACTTACTATTAAGTTTTATGCACTAATTGTTGCCAATTGCTATTGTGAAATTTCTGAGCCAGTCAAGAGAAATTTAAGCAAAATCAAAAAACTATTTAAAATTTTTTTAAGATTTAATGTTTTAATATAAAATATTTTTTAAAAAATTTTATTGTAATTCTAATATTTTCGTTGTAAAAATATTTTTTATTTATGTATATGTATAGCAATGACAATGTAGAAGTGGTAAATTATTGAACATGGTAACTTAGAAGTATTAAATATTAAAATAGTTTGACGTGATTGATCTGTCGACTAAATACAAATTATTTTTAATTCGGAATTTTAATCTTTATGTATATTTTTTAAAATAGTACAATGGAATCTAAAGTTGCTTGCTGATACACTTTGGTAACCAAGCGAGTAATTGAGGAATTATAACTGCGAAACGTGGTAATATTATCGACCAATGAGAATCACCGGAAGAAAGCTTTGCATTGCACGTTTCGTGTGTTTTTGTCTTATCGATAGCTAAATGAGCGAGGCGAATACCCTTTAATCTAGGACACACCACAATAGATTACAAAATGTCTGTAAATATGGATGAAAGTAATGATAGCGTTTTACAAGAATATGATGATTATGAACCATGTATCTGTATTGTTTGTTTTCAAGAATTTGACCATTATGATGAACTAGAAGAGCATTGTCAAATTCATAATGGTGGAAAACCTCCGTGTTGTGAAATATGCAATCAAAGCTTCCTAAACGAATCTGATTTAAATGATCATCAGGCAGTACATTTTCCTGATAAGCTCATCGTTTGCGATATTTGCGGCAAAGGTTTCAAGTCCCGAAATAGTTTCAGAGAGCATTATGTGACTCATACTGGAGAGCGACGACACGTTTGTGATGTATGCAATAAGAGTTTTACTCATCTCAAAACACTAAAAAACCACTTAATCACCCACAGTGGGGAGAAGCCTTATGTCTGTAATATTTGTAACAGAAGCTTCACTCAGAGAACAAACCTCAAACGACATTACCTCATTCACGCTGGAGAATCCCCACACATGTGCAATATATGCAACGAATTATTTCCCGATCCCGAGTCACTGAAAGAACACTATTTGTCTCACACTGGAGACAAACCCGTCTGTGATGTCTGCAACAAACAGTTTGCTGATGTCAGCTGCCTCAACAAGCACTACAGAGTCCACTCCAGTGAAAAGCCCCATTCCTGCAATGTCTGCAACAAAGGATTCGTGCTGAAGCAGCACTTGCGGCTACACTATCTGAGCCACACAGGGGAAAAACCTTTCATGTGTAACATATGCTATAAGGGGTTCTCAAGTAGCAATGGCCTCAAATCCCATCGCCAGAGTCACGTCGACGAGAAACCTTATGAATGTGATGTTTGCCACAAAAAGTTCAGGGACAAGAAGTATTTCAGAAAGCATTACAAAATGCATGGTGTAGAAAACCCACCATGATGCTGTGACGTTCAGCTTGATGTGTGAACAAATTCATGGAGCTGCTCTTATTAGATTTCATTTTGTATGGTGAAAACTTGCATTTAACAATTCAAAAGCTATGCAACTTTTTCTATGTAGTTTAATTGTAACGAGATGTTTTTTTATAAAGGTTTTTACTTAAGCAACTGAATTTTGAAAGAAAATTCCCTCTAATGTGCTTTTTGTTTTACCTAGTGCTTGTAGAATTTTCTGTTGTCGTTTATACCTCACGAAATGCTTTGATATAAATGTACAATATTTTCAAATTTTGAAGCTCAAACTAAAGACTCAAGTGATATAACCCACGTATAATATATTACTTTAATATTGTGTTTACCATATTAAGTTGCTTTATTAATATGAAATTTAAAGATTTGTATTGAGAAAATATTATTAGGTATATGAGAATCAAATTGTGTATAACATAACTCCAACTGCAAATTATTGTAGTTAAATTATGGGATACACATTTATATATTTAATCCATTTGTTGTCTTTTTTTTTTAATAACTTGTTAATATTTATGTGTAATTTATGGTAGTGGTCGTAAATTTATTTCCTTATGGATCATAGCAGTAATATTACTTTATGTAAGTTTATTTATATTGTATATATATTGTAGCTGTTTGAAATTTTTTTTTATATCACTAATACTTCGTACAAAAAAAAAATCAAAGTCACAAATGTTTTGTTTATTGAATCCGAAAATTAATTTTATGTTAAAAAAAGTTCTTTAACGAACATTTGAAGAAAAAAAATCCAGTTATAAAATTACAATTACTGGTTAAACCTTGTAAAGTATCTGTGAAATTGCCTTTGAATTTAGTAATTTACTTAGAAGAAACATTTCTTGGTATTTTTGTATATTTTAAAATTAGCATTTTTTATACAACTTATTTTACACAATATGTGTTAAGTATATGAATATATGGAAATTCATTTAAAAATAGTGTGTTGAAAGTATATTTTCTATACTAAATATATTTTTGTCATTAGAAGAAATTTTTCTGATATACTTCAGAAGATATTATTTAAAGATGTAATATTCATGGTGTGAAGTGTTTTAATTATTGGGACAGCTAATTACAATATTGATCACCATAGGAAAAAATTCCACATTAATTAAAATCTCATTAAATTGAGTTATGTATAAATTGTAGAGCTTTTAACTAATATTAATTTGTAGCATTACTAACAAAGTTTAGTATGATATTTATTTATATTAAATATAAATTTGTTTTTGAGATCAACTTATTTTTAACCTTGATATTTTTAATGTGTGACGATAACTAAACTATTGATTTTAGTATATATTTAGTTTGTGTTACAAATTTTTGTCTAGATATATCTTAAAACTGATTGTGACAAAAATATTAATATATGCAGATAGCTATGTAAAAAATAAAATGTGCTTTATTTATATATAGCAAAAACTTAGCAATTTTTTATTCACTTGATTTTTTATTTAACAGTTGGACTAAAAGAATTATTTTAAAGGAAACTATTTTCAGTAACTGCTCTAAATTATGTACATAGTAGTGCTTTGAATGACAATGTATTTTATGCTTTTCCAAGTGACTATACAAGTGTCTTAATCATTCTGGATTAATTGAACCTCTATCCAATCTAAATCTTATCAATGCAGCATTAAATATAAATATAAACAATAACTTTTTGAAAGTAAGGATTTAATCTCAAGGATTCTTGATTTAAAAATAAATCAGGATGCCTAACTTGCTAATGTTTTTCTTTGTATTAATCTTTTTTAATAAAAAACAAAAAGTGCAAAAAAACAAATACAGTAAACATTTCTTAATTTCAGTTGTGGATATATTTAGTGTGCTCTCTAGGTTGATAGCTGTTTAATCTTGGTATTTTTAAAATACTAAAAAATATTATGAATTTAAATGATTTTTAATTTAAAGGAAACAGTGACACAAAATTATATACTCCAAAATATTGTTAAATAAAAAAAATTAACCTCATAGATTTGTGATCTTATACAAATTAAATTCTATTTTTCTAGGTGAAAGAAAGTAGCTCAAAATAGATTACATTCTGCAACACAAAGTACAATAATCTGGTTAACTACTTGCAAATTATCCTCTATGGAGGGAGGATGAAATTTACCAAATTCCTGAAAAAGCAAATAGTGAATTAATTTTTAAATAATTTTATTCTTTCTTAAGTAATAAGTGTTAACATTATAGCAATTGAATATTTAAATTATTTGTATGTATAGTTGTATCAATTTGCCACCCTTTACTAATTTTGTTAGTTACTCACAATACTTACACCATTCAATTTTTCAGATAATTGTATCTAAATTTCCCATGAAAGCATGTTAATTTTAAAATCTTTTCAAGTTTAAAACAAATATGAGGTAATTTTAAAGTGACACTATATTTGCCTTTTCATATTAGCATATTTTGTAATTTCATCTATACATAGCTGTTTCAACTGAAAATGAAGTTAAAAAGACAAATTTATAACTATAGAATTCAAGAGTGGTTGAGTGTATAAAAAGAATGAATATGCAATGTTTGAAATAGTTTCCTGATGTTTATACTAAGTTATTAATGAAAATGTCTTTAGTTCCTACTTAGTAAGATGTGCAAAGAACCCACAAAGAAATATCATAAAAATGTTACTAACCATGTTATAAAAATATAGTATTGTGTATAATTTTAATAAAAATTTAAATTATATATTAACAATCCTAAATTATATAATTTTCTTTAGAATATATTTTATTTACAATAGTTTTTATTTATGGTTTATAATTCAAGTACAATGCTGAATGGATTTCAAAATATTACATAAATGGAAGTCATTGTTGAGATGAATGGAACATAAGAATGCTTATCATTAAATTATAATTTAAAAACTACAATATTTATCCAAAAACAATAGGAATTGAGTATATAAATTGGAGGTGCACTGAATTTTTTTCATTTTGCTTGTATGAAACCCCCAATATACAAAATTATTGAATTATAACTTTTCAGGTTGGAGGGCAACAGACTTTAATGCATATGCTGGAGAGTTATTGTTTCTAGGAATTACTAAAAATGACCGTTTCTAAATTAGAAGTGAGTATTCAAACAATTAATGTCTTTATGGCCCCTAAGAATTGGGTTTCTTTACTAATTAGTGAAACTGTCCTATTTGTATAAATACATTTCTTTAGATGGTATCATTATTTTGAAGTATATTTTTATTAAATTGAAGACATTTGTGTTTACAGTATATTAGTAATAATTAGCTATCAAATATTTTGAATGATAAAAAGCATACTGGAATATTAAAAAAAAGTATTTGCCAATCTTAAATTCAATTAAAATTACAAAAAAGATGATATCAATACATATAATAAGTTTGTTCTTGGATTAAATCTAAAATAAGACTATACTTAACCACTTACATAAAAAAATGGTCATGAAATATATACATTCAAATATGCTACAACATTCTGTGAATGTACTGTTAAACAAATATAAGAAAGAATATTTCCACATCATTTGTTAGTAGTTATCCAAGTAAATAAATATGTTATTAAAAGTTTTTCTTGAAATAATAGTTTTAAGTCAATTATGATTAAATATAACAGTTATAGGACATGAGTTATAAACTTTCTAAAATAAATGAGATGCATTTAGTGTTGCATCACACAATGATGAGACCTAAACATATATTCCAATGCAAAGTGCACTACTTCCACTTAACATTATAAAGAAAAATTTCATTGTTTTAGTGCAATTATTTGCTACAAAAAAGGCAACTCATCTTAGTGAGAATTTAAACTTGATAATAGCATTAATATAAAGAAAAGATTTATGATGCAACAATTTGTGGAAGTCATGGATGATTAGTTTACTATGCACATAACATCCCATCCATTAACATCAGCAAATAAATCAGATTTAAAGATGCTACTATGTAGTCATTTCAATAAAATACTTGCAGTAGTAATATATTTTAAATAATTTACTTATAAATACATGTTTTCATCAAAAGAAAATTAAAAACTTTTTTATTTTGTAATGCGTATCATTCTTTTTAACAACTCGGTATCTTTTGTATCAAGAAATAGAATATATATAATGCTAATGAAAATTAATGAATGAAAAATGTATACACTCAATAATTACTATACTACTAATAATTTTTAATGACAATAACTATATATAACCACTTATATAAGCAAATTAATCTCATCACTGAGGACTAAAATACCTCTAATGGAACTTTGTTCTTTTTTCTTTCTAAAAGGAAAGAACTCCTAATTTATTTTTAGTTACAAAAATAATGCTATATTGGATTTTATTAAAAAACTTATAGCTTAATCGTTTCCACTCTTTTACAGGTTTTAGATAATTAAAATGCTTTCAAAGTCATGACAAGAATAGTTATTTTTATTAAAGTAATTAGATTTGCTAAAAGCACTCTTATTCTCAATTGTCTTAAAATGATGTTTCACTATGCTTTGGAATTCATGTTCTGACAAATTTGTTCCTCCCTCTTTTAACAGCAGCCATTAATATTAAAACATTAAAAAATAATTGACTTTTCTTCCCAAGTTACAGTCTTAATTCCTTAGGCTTTCATCGTATATTGAATATTAAGTAATTTTTAGACTGTGATAATCTTTATATTTTCGTGTAGTGTTTCTCAAATAATAAAGGCAACAGTCTCGGATGTAATTGATGACACAATAAATTTATATAATAAAAGATATTTATAATAAAAACATTCTGCTCACTTTATTTGCTATTTAAATTTATGTGATATGGAATAACTCACATATGAAATACTTTTAACTTGTAAATTATCTTTCTATAAGATTTAGGGTGAATTAGCAGGAAATCACTAATTATCATATAATAAGTAATTCTGACCCTGCTGCAAATAATTTGATTTTATTTGTAATATGCTTTGTAACAAAACTAATTAAACTGATAAAGTTATGCCAAATAAATTAACTGATTAAATCAAGTTTTAGTTATATTTCCAGTTAAAACACTTCTGAAAGTAATTTTTAATAAGGATTTTAAGGAAACAATAGTTTTTTAATTTTGTATTGCTTTTTGAAAACCTGATACACAGTAATTTGGAGAATAACTCTTCCAGATTATAATTCTCATTTCAACTTGTATAGTGCACTAAAATACTTATTTTGCATTTAAATTGAATAAAAACATGAACATCAGTTATTGCTGAGATTTTTGTTGAAATATACATGATTTGCTAGAAAATAAAAATTAATTTTCTGCTTGATCAATATTTTTGGGAGATTAATGAAAAATATCAGAATTAACATACAATGAATAATATCGCACAAAAATATTAAATATGAAATTACTTAATATTAGATTTATTTAAAAAAAATTCAGTGATACAAATTTGCAATTGTAAAATTAAATTGTTAATTTTAAAACATTTTATGTGTTTCTTTCTAAACAAAACATTTTATAACATTTAAACTGATGGAAATGCAGAATTTTTCAAAATATTTAAATGGATGGAAATTGCAGAAAATTTATAAGAAATAAATTTATAAAAAAATCTTACATTACAGAACATTTTAAGAGGAAAAAACTGAGTTTGATCCAAATATGCTATCTTAATTGAGACAAATACATCACAATTTATCAGCACAATGAAAAATGCTGTAAAATAAAAAAAAAATAGTAACTTTTCAATTTCATATTTAATAAAAATTTATTTATAATATGTCAGTTCTGGGGAAATTAACAAAAACATAAGTGTACAAGATTCAATTAAGGCTTACACAATACTGAATTTAAATTTAACATACACAACATTACAGAATAAATCTTCTCATTAAGTTTATTGAATGCATCCAATTTTATAACACTGATTTTTCAACATTCTATTAATTTTATTGATTAAAAGTTGAAAAAATATACTTTCAAAAATAATTTTTTTTTTATCATGAAGTCACTTTGTAGTGAATTTGAGCTATTTATGAATTTTTATTAATAAAACGTTCATAAAAAATAAATTGATAAGAATTTAAGAAATATTTAGTTTGCAAAGAAAAATTACTAAGAAACATTTTCACTCATTGTACTGCTAATGAACTTCATAATATGCCAATTCTTCATAGATTAATTTATCATAAATTTTTGGTACTTTATGATAGAACATTTCAAAATTATTGACTAAGGCATTTTAATAAGATTTACTAATAATTGATAACACTTGTTCTATTCTAACAAATGTGGAAAATATTTAGTGTATTTTGTGTTCTTGAAGAAATAATAAACTGAAATTAATGTAACTGTATTTAAAACAAGAATAAAAATAATAATTAAAATTATCTTTATTACAGACTAGAATAGTATTCTGTAACAAATACCATATACATCAATAATATATTTCATTACTTTAAAGGTTGTTTATGAAACATTCCACAGTATATCAATGTACTTTTTGCAAATATTTAGATTCAGGTGACAATAAGTATAGTTAATTTTTCTTTAAAATAAGCAAATACTTTAAAATATATATATATATACTTTTATTATTTTAATTTCATACCAAAACCAGACAACTGGGGTTTGGAAGCTAATGTTTAATTTATCTAAACAAAGAAAAGTACAAAATTAATTTTTAGCTTAAATCAGTTTCTTGAATAATAAGACCTGCAACAAGGGTCATTAAAATTTCCAATGATTTCTGAAACTGCCATACACTTTCTTTTATCTTTTCCAATCATATGTTTGAAAACACATTTTTGTTTTTAATAGATATAGAATCAAAAGAATATTGAAGTACTTCATCTTGCAATGTTGACATTTTGACAAGATATTGATAATGTAATTAAAAATAAACATTTTCTCTTTCTCATTAATACTTAATCCTTCAATATAAGCTGTTAAAATTAGGTGGATTTTTTAGACTTAAAAATAGCTACATTTATAATATAGACTAGTTAATTTTTGGTTTTACCAAAGTAGTTGAATTTACTTTTATTATTGTATTATAAATTTATATTTTTTACCTATTTAAGTTTTCATCCTGCCTTATATTTTAGAATCAATGACCTAAAATTGCAATAGTATAACTCAAATGTAGAAACCAACAGGTTCATGTATACATATTTTGAATTTTCACAAATATGAGTTCTCCATGACAAAAAGTTAAACCTTGCTTCCGATGATTAAATTGGAAGACAATAGATTCTCAGAATTTTAATAAAAAGCAAAGAAAAATCTGGATCAAATGTGACAAAGTAGTTTCAATCTTATATTATTACACATTCAGATTTGTGATAGGCTTAAGCCTGTCACAAACCAAGGCTGTCTTATTTATTCGTTCCTACTTATATTTTATGCAATAGCCTTTCATTGGTTCA
Organism: Latrodectus geometricus; assembly: GCA_026290005.1. Lineage (NCBI taxonomy): Eukaryota > Metazoa > Arthropoda > Arachnida > Araneae > Theridiidae > Latrodectus > Latrodectus geometricus. Next base: position 168,633 of record JAPDSC010034629.1, on the reverse strand, counting down.
TTCTCATTATTCTTGATTTTTTTCTAATTCATCCAATCACTTGATTGGGGATCTTCTTTTCTATCATTTTCCTTCTCAAATTAAAAAAGTAACTTTTTGTGGGAAATGTGCCATCATATCTATATATATATGAAGCCTATCTATATAAATATATAAGTATATATATATATATATATGAAGCCAAGCCAAAAATATACTTTGAGCATATAATATTTAGAAATATATAAGTTTGTATTTTTAATTCAATGTTAAAGCAAATTGGAAATTAATTTCTTTCAAATATATTTGACTTTCTTTAATAAAATTTACTTTTCACAATTTAATTGTTTATTATAAAATTTGAGCAAAAAAGATTTTAATTATTATAAAACGGTGATCAATATATTGAACAATTATTTAGACAGACAAAATACATAATTAAAGAAAACTTTAATGATACTGGAAATGAAAACATTTCTAAATATTGATGTATAACAATTCTATCTCATAAATAAAATTAATTTAAATTTAAACTACTATATATCCTTTAGTCAGATTTTTTTAATGTGGTTTAAATTTGGTTGAAAACTCTATGCTGTTAACTTCCCAAATTTCTCAAATTTTTAAACTAAATGTTTATGGCTTCTTCGTGTGTATGAATCACAAAAATATGCATACATTATATTTGGTTATGTAATTATTTAGAGCAGCTTCAAATCACTTTTAAGTGCATTTTATACAAATTGATCATAAATTTTCTTTTTACATTATGTCTTAATTTGTAATAAATCTCAAAAATTTTATAATTCTAATGAGTCTATAAATGTAGATTATGAAATAATTTTTATAAATCAAGAATCTGAGGTATAACTTTTAATCATTTTTACTTAGTATCAATTAGCAAATTAGGCAATAAATTAAAATTCAGTTGTCTAATAGAGTATTTGTTAAATATTGTTGAATTACCAACATAAGAAATGGAATTAATGGGAATATTTATATTGTTAAATTATTTTTAGCTGATACAATAAATTTTATTTAATGAGATAGTACAATATATTCATTCATGTTTTATTTATGTTAATGAGCATATACAACAACAAACTTATGACATTAATTTTTTTGTCTTACAGATTCTGATATGATGACTTTATGTTTATTCAAATATTTTATTTGTTTAATCAATGTTCTACCAATGAAATTAATTATTACAATAAAAGTGTAATGCATAAAAAATTTTTTTGTCTTTCATTATTTAATCAAACCAAAAAATTTTCAAGTCATTATAAAATTACCTTTAAATATTCAGTTTATTTAAGCATTACAAAATATTAACTTATACTAACTGTATGAGGTTGAACATTCATTACTTGTGAACTTAATACTAAAATAATTTTTAAAACAATTAATATATTTTTGCTTTAAAATTTTCCATTGCTTTAAGCTTATAAATTAGAAACAATCAGTAACATATATTATTTAAAGTAGTAAAAAAATCAAATTTGTATAACTTAACAAAATGTATTGAAGGTTCAATAAAAATTAACATAATACAAACAATAGTTGAATAAATTTCACTGAAAGTTAAATTGAAATATGCACAGCCAATATTATAATATTAATCTGTAATCATACTTCAATGCCACATTTACATGAAATAAATAATAAGATATGCAAAAATATTTTAAAAAAAATAAAGAAAAGAAAAAGCAATTTTTTCTACAATTTCTTTTATTTCAAAATGCTTTGAGCCATTTCAAAATATTAAAAAACACAAAAATTTAATAAATATTATTTACAAAGTATAATGCCACATAATACAAACAGTAAAAAGAAATGAGATACCGTTCATTATTCTTACATCTTGGGAAATATTTACAAAGTATTCATATTTTACGAATTAGTTACAGTTTACATTATTGATGTCAAATATTCTAACACATTATTAATATTATCAAATAAAATAATGTGAAAGGATTTCTTTATCAGTAAAGAAAAAAATTACTAATAAGGAATATTTACAAGAGCTTTTCATGGCATTCAGCTTCATTTAATGAATTTGAAATGTTAACAGGATAATTTGAAGTATTTCTTTTATATAATTAAAATATTTACAAATTAACTCAATAATTATGATCAGAATAATATTATGGGTTATGTCTAAAAAACAGACAAAATAAAAAATCATATGGTCCTGTAACATTGCAAAAAATGAATGTAAATTTATGCATAATAAATTGAGACATCACACTCAAAGACATCATAATTTCAGAAATGGGAAAAAAATAAGAATTTAAACAACAAAAATCAGGGGAAATGATATAAAATGCCATAAAAAGAAGGACAAAAGATGATGCAGATCAGAGTGTTAATAAAATAAAGAAAGCATAAATTAAATAAATTGAAAGTGAAAATTATAATACTATTAACCTAAATATCTAGATTACGAATTCCATGTAATTTGAGTAAGTGCTTAGATCAGGGATTGAACAGAAGTTTTGAGGGGCTGCCTGTTGCCGATAGGAGGTCGATGATAAATTCCAAATAAAATAAGAGGGAACAAAATAGCATAAAAAATAATAAATCAACAAAACGAATAACATTTTTCTTATTTTATATTCATTTTATTAATCAGATAGTTATTTTTAACAGTTTCAAATATGTACTATTATAAGTATAAGAATTATGCTTTTGTTATATGTATGCATAAGTGCGAAGTGCAAAAAACCAGAAAATCTAAAGTCCATCGAAATTCTTGGTGACGAGATAGGCTGGTATAATTATGCTATATGTATATATTATATACTAAAAAATGAAAGCATCTATAAAAAATTCATTCCTTTTAAAATATGTCTGAGTAAGAAAAAATGTAATAGCCATTGATCAATATAGATCTAAAAGAAATAATTTTTTAAAGTATCAGAAAATGTAATGTAAAGAAATAAACGAGAATAATTCTGCTTATATAATAGTTTTTATTCTTTTGTTTCAAGTTCTTGTGAATTCAACCTTAACTTTTCTTTTGAATATGTTTTCTCATTGCAACATTTAAAGCTAATTGAAAATTAATGCTTTACTGGTAAAAAAATGACAACACATAAATTTAAAAACATTTCTCATTCATTAGTAAAGTTACCGCCATAAGAAGTCGTCATTTTTCTACATTTTTTCACAATAAATGCGTAGTAAAAATGTGTAAAATATATTAAAGATTTTAAAGTTTCCAACTGACAAATTATATTTGATTTATGAAACATTCAAAGATTTCCAAAGACATTTCAATTACAAATTCAGATATACTTTTAGTTCTCTTAATTGCTCTGATGATTTATCAGTCTAAGAATTTTCATACTTATCCTTCATTTTCCATCATGAGAGTTTACTGAATATAATTATTATTCTGAATATTATTCACAAAAAGTGATTTCATTGCAGTTGAGATCATGGGTAAATCACTTTTTATCATTTTTTAATGTTTTCAAAAGCATGAAATTTTTTATTTTAATTCATGTTTAGAATTTAAATTGCAGTATTGCTTCCCAAATTTCTTGAAACTTCTATCTTTTACTATCTGTGTCTTTCACCAATTCCAGTTTTCTTGCCTGGCTCTCTCGCTTTTGGAAAACATTGATTGTTATGAGACAGAGATAATCATGATTTCAAGCGATTTCCAGCAATGTGCATGTTGACACAACCATAACTTCGTTCAGCCATAGCTGAATAGCTTTGAAAACATTGCATCTTTTTTGCTAGATGACTCATTCGATTTGAATTAAAAATAGCTGTAAAGAACATTTTGCGCTTAAAAAATTGTATGATTGTTCCAAGGATGTGGAAAACATGACATCGATTGAATCTTTGTAGCTTAAACTCTTTGAAAATCGAAATTAATAATATTGTTGAAGTTTATTTTGTTAATAAACCAATTCTATATGTATAGACCAAAGAATCATTTTGAGAAGCTATCTTCTATTGACTGGAGCCATTAGCACCTTGACAAAATAACAAGAATAAAAAAAGAAAAATAAAGAAGACAAAACATCCACTTAATGGTTAGTTTAAATCTGCAAAGACATTTTAAATGTTTATTTATTTTTTAATTTTTTGTTATTATCTTTCTAAAACATTTTCATATTTAATTGAACATATTCATTTGTCAAATTTTTTAAGATATATGAAAAAATAGTTATTAAAATCCTTTAGATTTAGACAGAAGATGCAGCATCTCTGGCATATTTTCTTAAATTAATAATTTAATAATAATAATAAATGTGAGTTTTCTACTTGATGGCAGTCTTTAAAACAGTGCATTTGGACAAGCTATTTAAGTCAAGCCAATCAGAATTCTCCATCAAAGTTATTTATAAGGTCTTTGAGATTTAGGCATTAAGATTTTATAATATAATATGAAAATAGGAATAAATCACAGCTAAACGTTTCAAGAAACCTCTATCTTTACTTTTTCGATCATGAAAACTTATACCACTAAATTCAACTCACTTGTTGGATTTTCTTTGAGAATCTCAATTTCTATACTGAACCAGATTATCCACGATGCCTGCAAAATATTCAGTTTTTATACATAAATTACATGAAAAATAGTTTACTTAAGTATGTTAAATAAACTGTTCAATAAATTTTAGTACAGATAATTTTTTTATACCAATACAATAAGTTTATTAATTTCTAAATACCTTTTCAACTCACAAAAATTTAATAAATTATAGCTATTGTAACTTCTCCTTTCTTGTTTGTTTCTGTACAATCTAATTTTATGATAGCAGAGACTAAAAAATACAAAATACAATATAATTAAAACTTCCAGAGTATTAACATTTAGAACAGAATATACTGCTATTATTAACTAATAAAATTCAGCAAGTTCAATTTTTCCCAATTTTGTTTTCAATCAATTGTCTTAAGAACTTTAAATTTTTTCATTTGTAAGCACAGATGAAATAGGGATGTAAAATGATTATGATGCTGAAATTAGATAAAGTTTTTGATATTATTTTTTAACATTTTTTACAAACTAACAGGTTTTTTAAAAAGTTTTCTTGTTTTGAGATAAATTATCTCTACTAAAAATAAAAGAAACATTAAAACAAGAAAAACTTACTTTTCTTCATAATCTAATTTTGTTTCTTATGGTATGGTTACTTTATAAATGTAGTGACACTTTTAAAATATTATTAACATGAATTTTAATAAATATATCCATTTATAAAATATTTAGTGCACTTGTAACAAAACAAAATTGTTTCTCATACCTCATAAATAAATTAAACATCATGTTGCCTTGTCTTCAATAGATAAATTTGCATGAAAATAACTATATTCAAAAAAGTGTATGTTACAAATATTTTGACACATTTACACAATATATAAAAACATTGGACTGTTCATTACACTAGTTCCTAGATTGAAATATAAATTCATTAAACCTCTCATAATTTTGCATAATCAAGGAATATGATCTATATTTACTATTAACCCTTTTCCTTCATATTATGCCAATGAAATATCACCAGACACAGCAAATAATCAACATGAAAAAAAAAATCCTGACATAATATTTGATTAAGTCAAAATCATTTTTTCTACCAATTGAATTGAAATCATAAATAAAATAGAAATAAGTAAATAAGAGAGAGATTACACACTGAATTTTCTTTGTAAGCAAATTTCAAAACCTCTAGTTGCCAAATATATTAACAAAAATTCTTCTCAGTTAATAACACGTTTTTAGTTCTTCTTAAAATAAAAGTCTGCAATCCTCCTCAATCACTACATTTAAAACAAGCATCATCCAAACAAAAACAAACTTATTTAATTTCACACAAATTTTCTATTGAAAATAAAAGTCTTGAAATAACTTAAGTCAAATTTCTGATATAATAATGCTTTTATAAAGGTGATGGTTTTTTAAAGATATTACTATAATATCAAGTAAGCATGATTTTTATTTATGGATTTAGCTAGATGCCAACTGAATTTCTTGCTTTTTATATTAATGATTATTGTGGTATACTTTATCACTTAATCGAGGAATTTATCTCATTTGAACATTTACCATAATCAGCAAAAACTTTCCTGAGAAAATATTTGCATGTTAAATAATTTTAAGAAAAAAAATGCCTTGGTGCTAGTAAAGTGTGGAGGAAAAAGCACAATCTCACCCTATTAGTTTTGTAATTTCTAATAGGTTCACAAATTTATGATATGTTGCTTATCCTTAAAATATTTGACATGCATCATATCAAATCCAGAAGATTGTTGACAAAAAATCTAAAATAAAGGAATTGGATATAAGGTTACAGTTAAAAAGTATGATGAAACCCAGAATGTGTGATCTGGTAAAGCTGGAATCTCGTAGCTTTTTTTTTTTTTTTTTTTTTTTTACAAACAGGGTAGATTTATTTTTCTACCATTATCAAAGTAAAGATACATAAAGTGACCACTTAATTAATAAAATAATTGATGCTGATAAAAATTTAACATAGTCAATCAATTAGCATAAGTTGAAGTATATATGCTGCATTTTCAACAGGTAGCATTATTGTATAGACATTTAAAGAGATAGATTCATAGAAAATTTGCTATTTTAAAAAAAAATAAACAGCTAATGATTTTAGAAAAATATTAAATATATGTTAATGAATTAACAGTCTAATTTATAATTTAAAAAGGTGTAAACAGTTTCCCAGTGAAAGTGAAAAAGTATCTTTACTTCATATTAAAAAGTATAATTTTTTCTCACTTACAAAATTACACTAGCTTAAACACATTCTTCTAACTTTAACTGGAAACCGAGAAAGCTTTGTGCATTTTTTAAAAAAGACTATTAAAAGAATTCATTATAGTGATATAAAATTTGTAGCAGGTTTGTTTTGCATGATTGTAAACTATTATTAATAAAAAGCATGCTTTAATTCAACAACAAATTAGAAATCAATCTATCTTATGTTTTTCAGAGTAGTTAAATAAAAGTTTTAAAATAAGAAGCTTATCACGTAAAAGCAATGAATTTCAAATGTAGAAAATATTATAATCTGTTTGACAGTAAAACTTTAATAACAATACATTTTTTCAGTATCACTTTCTGATTCAAACATCAGTTAGGGAATTTGTAATAAATCTTTGTTTTATTAAATCAAATATTTTGAAAATATATTGGAATATTTTTAGAAGAATAATAGAAAATGAATTACAATATTATATACAGAAAAATTTCAATAAATAGTAAAAAAAAACTATTGAAAAATATTCCATAAAGCCTTTTTTAATTTACCTTACTCTTCTTAACAAATATGCAACTCATAATTCCAAATGTTTGGAGTAATCTATTTCCTTCAGCCAGTTCACATAGACTGAATGAGGATCTATCATATAGTGTTTGTGAAATGAAATGTGTTTTCGACCTTGGATAAATTTTGGAGAATAATCTATTGGCCTTGCCTATAAGAAAAGTATAATTATGCTATTAAATTAACCAACAAAAAAAATATGTTTTACATAAATAAATTTATGACAATAAAACAAAAACACAGTAAAAATGACAGTTGATCAGATTTAAACAATCAAGATGAATTTATAAGCCATTTGTTGCTATTTTTCAACTTGAATTTAGTACATCAAATCAAGTTACTTTAACTTTGATGAAAATTATGTTCAAGATAATGGCATTTATTCTTTTCCTTTTGAATAGAAACATCATATCACATAATCATTTTAAATAGGTGAGATGTATGACCATACATCTCGGCAAAAATTTAAATGAAAATTTAATTGTACAAAAAAATCAAAAAGGAATTTTTAGAGATTAAAATAAATTTCAAGAATTCATCCTCTTATTTATAATTTAATAACTTTATGTTCAGTGAAGCTATTTAAATTGGGTGGAATGATATTAAATTTTGTTACAGCTGCTTATATTTGCACTTTATGGTAAATCATTTAAGCCTTTTATGAAGCAACTCTTCAACAATTAAAAACCTTTATTTTCTAACATCATTAAATTCAGAAATCATCCAGAAATTCTAGCTAGGCACTAGCACCATTTGAAATGTAATTCATCATTTAATTCATATTTATCATTTTAACCTCAAAAGTAATTAAAAACTTTGATAAAATCAATGATTTAAAAAAGAAAAACTGAAGAGCATAAAAAAATTTTTCACATTATCAAAAAATAAAATTAATTTTTTAAAAGGTCAAATATTTTATTTATTTATTTTTTTTTTTTGAATTTTTTGAATTTGAGAATCCTACAATATCAAATTATAAATGTATTAGTTTTTCTCTCAAGACAATTTTAATTATGAGGACTGATTTGGTCAATTTAAAATAAATTCCAAACACCTTCATGATAAAAAAAATGAACGCATAAACTCCTAAATCCTAATCAGCAATCAGATCTTGTGCTGGCTCTCTCCGATTCATTTTGGTAATATTAACATGAGATGGGATCCCTTGAAAATTTATTTTGTGCTGGGAAGAGATGAGATTTACTTTTCATAAAATAGATAAACTGTTTTTATCTCTGATTAACGCCAAGTTTGAGATGTTGAATTGAACCATGGCTGCCAAGTTTTGAGATGTTGAAGCAATTATGTCTAGAGGTCTCCATAGTTGCTTTCACTCATGACTCTTTAATCATGTGTTGATTGCAATTAGTTCACTTCATAACACTGAATGGAAATCTGGACTACATAGATTTTATTTCCATATTTTTTTGAAGGTATTTCAATACAAATTCCACTGCCTTTCCATGTATCCATTTTGCTGCCATCAGTATAGATTTTGATGTCATTTAGAGGAATTTTATTGATTATCTCCAGGGCCAATTGTTTAAATAAGTAAGGAACATTTTTATTTAAGCATCAAGGAAGGTCGGTAATTATTAAAAGGTGCTTATTAGTAGTAAAGAAAGTGGTTACTGATTTGGTTAGGTTGAATTTTATTTTAAGTTCAAATGCAAACTTGGAAATAACTTTCAAAGAACTGTTGAGTTTTGATTCAATTTAATCAATAAAATTTCTAGCGCTCAAAAAGAACAATATCATAAGCAAACATTCTGATGTAAGTTCCAGGGGAGACCATTTTTTTAATTCCAGTTATAAACTAAGCAAAGAGATTTGGGCTGAGAGCCATTCTTTTAGAAACACCTTGGTTAAGGTGGTAAGTGTCTAAGAGGGTTCCATTAAACTAGACTCTAATATTTCTCTGTTTGAAGTAGTCAGAAATCCATCATAAAGTATTACCCCAGATTTTGAAAGTATCATGCAGTTTAATAATTAGTTTATATTTCTATATTGTGTTGAAATCTTTTTCGAGATCTAGTAGGGTAGTGATGCTGAGATGAGTTGATCTGTAATTTTGCACATCTCTGATAGCTTGGGCGAAGAACAGAACTTCGTCTATTGTGCTATGGACTCTCCAAAAACCAAATTGTTCTCTGAGGAGAAAGTTATTTTTGTCAAGAAAGAATTGAAGTCTATTCAAGACCATTTTCTCCATTACATTACTTGTAGTATATGTCAATGTTATAGGTTTAAAATCCCCAGGCAAGTAAGTATTTCTATTTGGCTTCTTAATTGGTATGTTAGTGGCTTTTTCTCATTCTTGAGGTAAATGGACTTTTCTCCAAGATAGGTTAAAGAAGTAAAGCTGTTTTTTTCCCCGATGTATCCAAAGGTTTTCAAGCATAAACCCATGAACTTTATATGGATCTGGAGATTTGCTGATGTCGAGAAACGCCAAGATGAACAGTAGTTCTTAGTTGTTAAATTGAGTTGCCAGAGTAGGGTCTTCATGATCATTGCTACAACATCCATTAAAAATTTTTCTTGCTTTGTGCAACACCAATTTGTCTTTGTGAAGTTTAGTCTGATAATATGGTGGTAATGAGTAGCATTGACAGCAGATTTATCATATGAAAACATTTGACATTTTCATCGTTAAGTTAACTGTGTTGCAGTTTTCATATTGTGATTGCTCATTATTGATTCCTTTAAGTAATTTAAAAGTCTGGTGTCCATACATCAATTTTATTGCAAACTTCATTCCATCTATTTCTTTTAAGTTGGATGTAAGTTAATTTAATTTCTATATTAATTTTATTAATCCCAGCTCCTAAGTTGTCTACCAAGGATTTGGCAGATTCTAGAAAGGTATTTTCTTTTTTCTAAAAGGAGAATTAGAATAGTAATATATTGGGTGTAATGTGGGACAAAACATTTTACATTTCCTCTTGGGATAAAGGCCTTAGTGTGCTTAAGTATTACCTTAGATGAAAACCTGCCAATAGTGGTTTACATTTTCTAAAAGAGGCAACAAGGCCAGTTCTTTATCCCCTGATTCTCTGAAAGAGGCCTAATTAGCCTTCCTGAAGTTTCAATTTTCTGAATGATTTTCAGAATGTTTGGCATTAATATTGCCGAGGATGCATATGTTTTTGACCATATAGTAAGAGAAACAATAAAGCAAGTTTTTTTTATATTTTTTTTATTGGGAAGATGATAAACACTAAAAACTCTTAAAGGTTTTCCTCTCCAAGTAATTTTAATGCATTGCAGTTCAAGATCTGAAATTTCCTTTGATAGTGTGCTTGTAGTTTTATATATTGCGGACAAAATAGGACAAATTCCTTCCTTTAGTAGGTCTATATTTTGAATAAATTTTGCAGCCTTTATATTTCAGGATTGTTTTCATCTTTAACTTAGTTACTTGTTTAGTTATCACTTGAACATTATTATCTTCAAATATTTTCAACAATTGATCCAGTTTGAATCTAGTGTTTGAGCTAATCAAACCAATAATGTTATACTAAGATTTTAATGGTCTTTAGTGAAGGGAGGGGGAGACTGCAGCTGACTTTTTGAATGAAGTTCTCTACCTAAATCTCGACCGCATCTCTGATCATTCCTACGAGACAGATAATGCAGTATCAGGTTCATTTGTCAACATGTTCATAGAAGGGAATAGCAGCCTCTGTTGTTCAAGGACTGGAGCACCCTAAGTCTTACCTTCATGCTCCTTCAGCTGGGAATGATGAGTAAGGTCCTCTTGCCATGAGGACCTTACTCACTCCTCTCAGGAAAAAACCTATTGTCTCGATGAGGCTACTAACAAGACTAAGGAGGGAGTATAAATAATAAAGCATATTATTAAAAACAAATTTATAAATGTCCCTTGTGTGTATTGGACTTATGCTCACTATTAACACTATTGTAGATTACACATTTAATCTCATCTCATCTTTCAGTACCATATCAGCAGCCTTTATTATTTTTTCTAGGCTATTTCTTCTACTGGCCCTGAAAAATGTAAACAGCCTGAAGAGGTGCTACCGCCCAAATTTAATCTTAATCTGATTTATGAAGATTAAGATGCAATCACCTGAATCTTAATCTGATTTAAAAAGATTTTCAATAATAAATGTTTCTCATGCTGGTTATTAGATTTTCTATAAGCAACGCTTTTCATATTATTTTCATTGATATTCTTTCAATCTTTGTAAATTATACTAAATGTATCATTAAAACTTTACTCTGGGTCCTCAATAGCTTTTTACAATGTTTACTTTTTGTCAATGTTTTACACCAACAATTTTCATCTGGCACATCTTGCTCTTATAATATTTAAATTTTTCAATGTTGCGATCAACTTGCACAGAACAAAATGAAAGCCAATATATGAAAATAAAGAAAATTTTCATAATTTTCGAATTTTATGCTCTCATTGTACTTGTGAGTGTTTTATTGTTTTCTATCACACAATCTCCAGTATATACATTTAAATAACAATATTTGAAGTTTCCATTTGATTGAAGTCGATTAAGCTATCTAAAATTCATAAATATTGATGAAACTTTCATGATTATCTTATATAAATGTAATATCAATATTAACAAACAGGCACAAAACAATCACATTTAATCAATAATTTTGAAGCATTCTAAACTTATCTCTCAAACTTTAACCAAAATTAGATACTAAATAAGATAACTGGAAGCAATTTTTTGGACAACCATAATATATGCAATTGAATTTGGGGAGAATTACCTTAAAAGATTCCAAAAAATTTGCATTATTAAATGCTGCATTATAACTAAAAAATCATGATATCAATACCTTAACAATTTGAAAATACAATCACTTTCAAGTAAGCAAGGAGTCGTCGCTAGTAACATACTGTTTTAAAAATTTGAAGAAGTAATGTGAAGGAGAACAACAAATAAGGAGAAGATACAAATAAAAATAACCAAGTGGATTCTTGTAGAAACATACATAATCAACAGCAATCATGAAATACACTTAACTTTTATACTCTTCAACATAAACTAATTTGCTTGTTTTCATTTTTTTTTAATTTATTTTTTTTATTCTGTATTTACTTGTTGCACTGGTCCTTTTAAATTAGATGTGAAAAAAGGTACAAAAAAAATGCTCATTTCAATGATGCTTTGAAGAATTTAAATTTTAAATTATTCTGGAAATTTTGAATAATTTTAAAACAAATCATTAAAAAGTAATTTATTTTCAAATTTAAAATTGTTATAAAACGTTACTTTACAAACTAGATTCATAAATGAGACATGAAAAACAATTGTATTATTAATAATAATTAATGTGTATAGAAACATAAATATAAAATTAATATACTTGATGAAAGAATGGAGAATGAGTCAGCTGAATGTTCAAATCTTTCAAACACAATCCTATAATCATATCATCAGGAGAATCACTCGATGGACAGCGGCAACTTCGAACTAATTGCTTGACAGTCATCATGGAAAATATCATCCTAAGTATGGAAAAGTAAAAATGATCTTCAGTTGTTTCTAGACACAGTGAAAAGAAATACAGAAAAAATCGTATAAGTGCAAATGAATAAGATTTTTATTCATAAACACTACATATACAACCATCACTGGATTATATATTTATAATTATTGCTTTGATTAAATGTACAAAACATGGTAATTAAAAAAACATTAATGTAATCAAATAAAATATATCGATTTTTAAATGTTTTATTTATGATAATTATAATATCATTATGGAATTTCAATCAATATTGTTTTAAGCAATTAAAAAATTATTTAACTTATATTAGAAAAGTCCATCTTATATTTCAAAGTTACATAATTTTGTTGAGTTTCTTCTTTTTTATATATGTCAGAGCTTTATTTCTCAAAACATATCAATACATTAATAAAGATCACAGGGCCAGCAGCAAATTGTTTTTGCAGAACGATGAAACTGATTTTTAAAATTTTAAATTATATTTTAATGTATTTTTGAATATTTTTCTTACTACAAGCAAATTTAGAATAAATCATTTAATTTTTTAATAGCAGTAAGAAAAATTAGCTTATAAAAGTAATGAAGCTAATATGTAAAGCAAATGGCATATCAACTGCTATAATACTCAGTACTAACGAATTACATAATATTTTTTTTTCAACAGCTTATAAAGGGTTTATTAGTATATATTATGAAGGGTATCAAAAGTGATTAAATATCATATGCAGAAATACCTTTTCAATTTTTCCTATTTGACAATTTTTAAAGACATTTGAAAAAAAAAAATTTAGAGAAATTTTAATATTTTTCAACATGGTTATGTACATGTAAAGCAATTACTGAAAAGATTTTATTTAGAATTAAATGATAACTGAGCAATATTAAAATAGTTTTAGATTAAATATTTACATTAATCAATTACAAACTATTTAAACTTGAGAACATGTTTAAAAGTATTTCCTTTCATAAATGAGATTATGTTTCTGAAACAATTTTACATGGCCATGAAATTTAAAAGGATTGTTAAAAGGTTAATTTAAAAAATATTTGCAGAGTAACTATAAATTTTTAAATAATTTTACAGCAAAAGTTTTAAAAAACCAAATATTTTAATAATTTAAATCTATAATAAATGTTACTGCAAGTAATCAAAATGTGATTTACTACTTCGCTCCTAAACAGAATTCCCAAATATTCTATCAAAAATTCAAAGCATGTTAAAATTAAACAATTATAACTTGTTAAAAGATATTAAATATGCTTATGAGATAAATATTATACAATGTTATATACTGTGATAAATTTTTTTAATATCAAAATTATATAATCAAAAGTAAACACATTATATAAAAAGAGTTGCATTTAATTTATTAAACTTGCATTTATATTTCTTTATTTTGATTACCAAGTTTATTTTTGAATAAAGTTTTTTTAAAAGTATAACTCTCAAAATATTAATTACTGCATAAACTATAATGGAAACACTCAGTTTGTTCTATTTCACGATTTTGTTTTAATTAAATAAAACATTCATTTAAATTATTGATTGTGTATAAATTAAACACACACATAATTATTTAACATTATAATCTAAATACTAATTTATTTCTCAACACATTTTAAGTATTACAAAAGAAGTATTACTTCAGTATTAATGTAATAATACTTAAGTAATACTTCTTTTGTATTACTTAAGTATTAATGTAATACTAATAGAAAATTGAATTTTTTGTGAAATAGTACAACCAAATTAATTTTTATATTCTAGTAAGTGAAAATTAAATGTTTGTTATTCAAATTAAAATGAGATTAACATAAATTGATAAAAAAAAAGTAGTTACCCACTACCACCAGTCAAATAGTTATATCCTGAAATATCTTCAGAAAGACCATAGCCATATCTCTCTCCGATAGCAACATATTCATTAGCAGAGTAACATGCTAGTAATTTCAGTAATCTTGGAAAACTAAAAACATTTGTAGAAAAAAAAATAAACTTGTTTTAAGAATTCAATAATGAAAAAAGGCTTTAAAAATAAAATATTAATGATTGTTTATAAACTATTAATTATATCTGGATCAATAATATACATTTGGAATTTAAGTATATTGAACTGACAGAGGCATTTTGAGATTTTAGCAGTTTCGAAATAACACAATTTTTGAGTAATATTTACTTTATAAAAAATTTTGATTGGCTATATATTTATAAATTTATATTTTATAGTTATTTAAGCTTAGCTATTTTTAATGCAATAGATGTTTCAAATTTGGAGTAGAAGCATTGAACACTTAAAAGCATATATTTCAATTTGTTTTGCCATTTTCAAGCAAGAGTCATTAAATTCATAAAAATGAGAAAATATACAAATTATGTACAATTTTTTAACAAATATTTCTTTTTTTGTGAAGATTGAAATACCAGTGTTACTCATCTAATGGTGCAAGAACATCACCTTCAAAAGATTGAGAGAGAAAAAATAATAAATAAAAACGCCTATTCTGGGTTGAAGGAATATGGAATCATTAAAATGAATACAATATACACTAATAGTATTCTAGTTGTTGTGAACCAGTGAATTTGTCATTCATATGATGTTAAGTCTTAGTTCCTGTTTGCTACAATTAATAAATTAAAACTTATGTACTGAAAAAGAAAATTTTCATTAGTGAGTAATAAAAACAATCTAATTAGAATCTTGTAAATTCCAACAATCAAAAGAAGTGTGAAATATCCTCTCTTTCACACACATTAATCTTTAGATTAATAAGTATTTCCTAAAAGTTTTATATCATACTGATTTTATTTGGATTTAGACACTAATTATAATATTACTCATTTAGAAAACACTAAATTGAATATACTTACACTATATTAAATTTAATGATTCAAAAATCAAATATTTATCATCACAAAATATATGCTGTAACAATTTTATATTCAAATATTTTAAATAATAATGTAAAATTTTAAAATCAAATAATATAAAAAACAATTTCTATCATTTCTGAAATACAAAAAGTTACAAAGTAAAGAAAATATTACATTAACTTAATAATAAAAAAAGATATCAAATTAATATCCAAAAGAATCCCTTTAACATTACAATAACAATGAAAAATTTCTCTCATAAAATAAAGAGCTGATTGTAAGTTCATTTTCAATCCAGACATTGCACCAATAATTTATTGTAAGAAATTCAATTCAAATGATATGATAGTTTCATCTACAAAGTTAGATCATAAACTTGCACTATAAAAATGTCAGCATGCAAATTTAAAAATATAATAAAATTTAATTATATTTTTATAATATAACTAGCAGATAATTTATATAAATAAAAATTATCTACAAGATATATGAAATAGCCATAATAACTTATAGAAAAATTACAAATATAAATATATTAAATTGTCTTACTAAAATGAAGACATTTTATTACTATCTTAACTTGTTACAACTTATGCTTTACTATTTCCAAAAAATCTGAAATAAATCTTGAAATATAAATTGGCCTTTTATACTTTCCCCAAAGCAATAATTGAATGTACGTGTATATCAGGCTTTTAGTACATCAAAGCAACAACTGAATGTACATGTACATCTGGATCACAATTTTATATTTGTAAATGTCAGGCCAAACATGCGATTCTCATAAAATTAAGAGTCTTCCTTAAACTTTGTTAAGGCCCTTTTTGAATCTAATGTCAACTCATGCATCTTTGAAACATTGCTTTTATACAGTTTCTAGAGATTTGAAATGACATTCTGCTCTAGGTTCAAGATAACAAATAGGTCATCCATTGCTCTTGTAAAATTAACAGGGCCATGTGAGCATTCTACCAAATTGAAGCGGATTGGCACAGTCATGATATAAATATTTTTTTAAAAATAAAAATAAGTATGTTTATAGTTAATGTAAACCAAAATATTATTCATTTTAAAGTATATTTCATACTAAATTTAAATATTCATTTTAAGATAAAGATGCTTAAATTTATATTAAAAAATCATATTCCAAGTTAAATATGAATTTTTGGTGGCTAAACAAAAGAAAATTTTTATTTCTATGATTTCTTTATCTCAGAAAATTACAAACACCTTAATTTTAAAAAGGAATAGAGATTTGCATATTATTTATTCACTATTTTTAAATAGTACAATTCTCTCATGTTTACTAAGAACTGTACGAACTCCAAAGCAATTTTATAGCAGTATTATTTTTAAAAATTATGCCTTTAAAATTACTCAGTGTTTCCTAAATATACAATTTAAGAAACACTGAGTACAGCAGCAGATGTATATATACAAATTAATATACAGGGTTTTTACCTTAAGAGAGTGTCATCATCTACAATAACAAGCCAATTCATTTGAATATTGTTATTGACATAGAATTTCATGATTGCCAGAGTTTTTTCACAGTGCCCAGAAGCTGTATTTTTGATTGGCAATTTGATGGTGGGGATAGTTTCGTCAAGAACATCGCTAAAATAATTGAGATTATGAACATCTAATGCCCATGTCTTTTTCATAACTTGCACTAAAGAAGAGAAAATTTAACTTGAAAATGACAAATGATGAAACAAATAATTTTTATCACAACATAAATAGAACATTTCACAAATTTAAATTCATAAACACAGTTATAAATAATTTTTAAAATTACAAAACATTATAAAAATTTAAAATATAATATTTTAAATATATGAGAAACATCAAAAATTATAATTTATAAAGCTAGATATAAAATATAAAAAAGACAATTTCATAAAACAATTTAGAAGACAGCTCAAGTTAAGAAAAACACAAATTAAACATGAATTAGTTTTACTAAACTTTATCCAATACAGTTTTACATATTATCTTAAAAATTAGCCATAAACACAATATATATTACAATACAATAGATTTGTAACAATTTATAAATGATTATCAACGAATCAAAGCATAATCAGCAATAATATAATTTATTATGAGGAGAAATGAAAAACTTACATTGTTTTGAAAATATAAGTCCCTCAGAATTCTTTATTGGATATTATTTTTACATATGACATTAAAATTTCTTATTATATTCTAAGCACGGTTTTTGAGTGCAAATATATCTAAATGATTTTACATGCATACAATCTCTTTCGATACAGTTACATAAAATACTGCATATCCAGGCATTTTGCATAAAATAGGATCTAGAAATCAGATTGATCAGTCTCTTCCACCAATTTTGTGAACTGTAAACGAACATTTAATAATGTCCTTATTAGGAATAGTAGTATTGTTATTGAAATGTACAGGTATGAAAACAAAATTTTCATAAGAAAAAAATTCTTTTGTAATAAGTTACATTATCCAATGTGTATAAGGCAAATATTTAAAGGGATACTTGTTGTTGTTGTTTTACTAATGACACTTGGCAATGCCGTCAGAGACTAGGCAAATGAAATCCGAGAAAGAGTGTCTTCCGCTTTTGAATAGAGCACCCTCATACGAAGGTGGAAGTACGACTTTTGGTTCATACATAGAGGCACCATCTGAAATTTCCAATTTAGAGAGAAGACCCATAGCCTGACTCCAACCACCCCCAGAGGTATTAATTTGGAATGGGAATATGGAGGACATTGCAACTTGACATATTTTACGTGCCCTGGTCACCATTAGTGAACAAGACAGATCTTCAGCTAAACTGGGATTCGAACTCACCACCTTTTGGTAACAAGAATGACGCCCAAACCAACCAGGCCACTGCAGCCCTAAAGGGAAACTAGTATAAGCAGAACAAATTTTCAAGATAATGCAACTACTTTTCCTAATTTTCATTTTGAAAAATCATTTTTCTACTTAAAATCATACCTGTGAAAATAAAAGTCTCTTTAAATCAATCACATTAATAGATTAATGTTTTATCTCTTAAGTCAATATCCAAAAAAACAGCTAAAATAGTTAGAAGTAATAAAATAAATAAAAAACATTAATAAAAATATACTTTACTGCAATCATCTCTCATCCTATATCCATATAAAGTTGTCTTGTATTTTTATGGATTAATTTAAAATAAGATGACACTTCTCAATACTTTAAAATTGTAAGAGCTAAGCTTTAAAATGTATAGGTAGTTTTTATAGACACTTTCATCTTTAAAGCTAGATTTTGCATAGCATTTTATTTAATATGAGCAAATAGACACACATGAAAAATATACATATATGAAAAAGTATTTCAATCTTAACAAAAAATATTATTTTCCATCACATAATGAGATCATTCTGTTTTACGCTTGATTTCCATAATGTGTTTTTCCTTTCCCAATGTGTCATATTAGGTTTCAATTAAATATTTTTCTTTTTTCAAACTATAGAAAATTAAGTGGTATCAAAACAAAAAAGTTCTTTTTTTATCACAATAGCATAAGATTGTCTATATGCTATTATGATAAATAAAAAATAAAGATTAATATTTATCTGGCACATTGCAAATGCCATAGTGCAAGAATAAAAATAACATTTTTCCCCATATTCTCTCATATGTAGATCATGTAGATGTTTTATATCTTTAAAATCAAGAAGATTCAATCCCTTATGATAGAGGCAAATTAAGTTATGAATTCAATTTCTAATAATTTAAAACTATTAATATACTCCAAGTTCTTTTGCTTGCTATTGTGTTAAATACTATAAGAGTTTGGAAAATTATTTCATTTTATTTCCTGGTATGATTCAGTAGAAACATAATACTTTTGTTAGAAATTGACATTTGCTACACAAATTAAATAATTTCCTATCAGCAAGTTTAAAAAAGACTCATTCTACAGCCAGAAAATAATTTGAACCTAGTTAGTAGTTTGTCAATGGTAAATTAATTAATTGCAGCTTGTATAATAAAACAGAGAAGACAAATTATTTAATTTAGCTTAAAAAAAGAGGCTCAAAAATGTAAGCAAAGTTTCAGATTATAATTATTAACATAGTTAAAGCATGACATATGATTTTGAGGTACAACCCATCTTTTAGAAATAAATTTTGAAAATCTGAGACAGAGCTAAGTTAAAGAAAAAAGAAGGTTTTTGAATAAATGAAATATTGTATTGCAAAAAAAAAAAAAAAAAAAAAAAAAAAAATGTTTATACTTAGGATTAAATTATGCCTCAGTGCTTTCAATAGTAAATTTATCCAAATGTAATCCACTCTATACATGCAATATAATCTATACATAAACTCAATAAGAAAAATAAATTCAATTATTCTTTTATTTTTACTTTTAAAACAATGCACATATTAAAAACCTTATTCTACTGCAAATTTTTTTTATCTATGAAGTATGGATACCACTTGATATTACCTACCACAATCAATATTAAAATAATAATAATAAATTAAAATGAAAAAAAAAACTTTTTCAAGGAATTAAGAACTTGTATAATTTTTGTTGTTCACTTTTAATATTTTTTAATTGAAAAATTCAAACGCACAAAAGAAAAAGATAAATATACTGTACACAAAATCCTTTTTCTTATTAATTTAAAATACTCTTATTTTAAAAGTAATAATCCCACAATGTTCCCATGAAATGTTTTTTTCAGATTGCTTCTGTGTTTGACTTTATTAAACATAAAAAAAAAATTAATGATAATAAATTTTTTGACACTACGCATTACACAAACACTTTCTTTTCTATCATTAATTTTTTTATAATCAATTATCACACTATTTTAATAGCAATGTGAAATTGTCAATGCATTTGTATAGCAAATCAACACTATTTTTATAGCAATTTTAAAACATTAAGCAAATAAATAAAGAGATTCAAATTCACAATTATTTCATAAAATTGTGTCCTTTATAAGTTTAATAAAACTAAAACACTAAACTTTCGGGTATGACAGACTTTCGGGGGCCAAGGTCTATAGTGCCATATCTGTTTTCTTGATCAAGAGCTCTGAGATCTGAAACAAATGTCCCAGTTAAGGGATCCACCCAACACGAAACCGTTAGCGTTTAGTTCCTAAGCATGCTTGATAATCAGTTTTATCAACCCACAGATTATAAAAATAGAATGCACATATTTATCTCAAGTTTAGTTACTCTACTTAGAAAGTTTCTGATTGAAAAGTAGTAGAGAGCACTTTATTTTCAACAAGTGATCGCATTACTGCTTTAATCATGATAGTTTAGCACAATTATTAGATAGACGAAAAAGTTCTGTTCAATCCCATTACAATCTATGTAAACAAATATACATAGCAAAAATTGCAGAAAAAAGAGCCACATAAGTTAAATGAGAAGAATTTGAATGATCGTATTATCATATGTCATCTCTACTTTCACACATCAAGATCAAACCTTTCTTGGAATGGATCATAACAGGGAATGAAAAATAAATTATCTATGAAAACATCATGTGGAAAAGGACATGTTGTGAACACAGAAAACCAGCCCCCTCCACCTGAAGGCCGAAGTTGAGCCTGAACAAGAGAATGATAAGTATATGGTGGAACATTCGAGGACCAATACATTTTAAATCATTAAAACCAAATGAAAGTTAAAATTCAGAGAGATGCTGTCACCTAAAAACAGCATTCCAAGAAATGTGACATGCGATGTTCGATAGGAACGACATCATACTGATTCATGACAGTGTCAGGCCACATGCTGTTGCCACATAGGACTCAACAGAAAGTAGCACAGCTAAGTTGGGAAATTCTGTTGCATCTACCATACTCATCAGATCTAGCACCTTCAGATAATTTGTTTCTGTCCTTATAAAATTTTTTGCAGGGAAAAAAATTCAAACAAGCACTGATATCAAATAATGACAGGTTAAAAATTTTTGCCTCTAGAGATAAAACATGTTTTAAAAATGGGATATACAAATTGCTATCATGCTGGCAAGAAGTTATAAATAATGATATCAATTATATTAATCAATAAAGTTTATTCAAGGTATGAAAAATTTACAGAACTTTCTGGTAGACCTAATACTTGTTAAGAATGATGAACCAATGAAAATGTTATCTGTCGCTCTACTAGGAGTGTGAAAGCTATTCAAGCAGCAGCTCAGTGAATTTCACAGTAAAAGTCTAATTGTCCAAACATTGATCTCGAGCAGATACCAGAACTGGATTATTTTTAAATCATCATTTTGCTATTGAAAATCTCAGATTTTCAAAATTTTAAAATTGTTAACTTTAAAGAATTCTACATATTTGTTTTAAAACAAAATTTTTAAACTAAAATGCATCTAAAATTGTAAAAAAGTGGAAATCCTACCTCAAGATTAAAAAAAATGGCACACATGTATAAATTAATATCAAAATTAGTAACCAAAAATTTCAATTTCATCAATAAAATAAGAAGTTTGTAATATCTATTCATTATTTACAATTAAAGCATCATAAATAATCCATTACATTCAAATTCTTAAAAAAAAAGTTTCTTAAGTGACAATAATGAATATATTTTATATAGTTACCTCTATCTGTGTGAAACTTTTTGCATGTTTTTACAGCCACAAAAATATTTTCAGGACTAATTGCATGACCCTAAATAATGCAGAATTTCAAATTTAAATATATAATACACGACACAAAAGCTCAATTTGAATTTAATGCAAGCTTTTTTCAAATCATATCAAAATCTTAAAAATAATTTTAAAATAAAAACTACTACTCTAATCTATAATGAATTTTTTTATACATGGTTTATAACAATTAGTTGTTCTTATATTTTCAGAAATACAAAGAAATGTTAAATTAAAAAAATATTTTCATTTTAAACTTCAAAAATAACATATTTTTCTACATATTTGTTATTTCGGTTTATATTCTTGCCAATTTTGTGAAAGATTTTATATTCTCATGTTATAACATATAACTGACATGTCTTTTGTTTTGTCATGTCTTATTACATATATATTTGGAACCTGGGGCACTTCTGGTACTATTTAGCATTTTGGTTCAACCCCAAATTCAATCAAGTTCAATCTTGATATTTGCTGCATCTGACAGAGAGTATAGTTTCTTGTCAAGTCTGTGAAGAGTTGATTACATCCTCATTTAGATGAACTAGATGGCAGCACCTGTCAAGTCTGAAGAGTTCATTTTACCTTCATTCAGATAATAGGAGATGACAGCACTACAAGCCAATATAGGATCTTCTATTTTTGAAGTAAAGACCAAATAGAAGTTCATAGAGTTTGTTGTGCCAACCCCAGAGGTAATGGTTTGGATGGAAATTTGGGAGACAAAGACTTCGACATATTTAAAGTGTCCCAGTAGCCTTTACTGAACACAGTGGTCTTTAGCCTGTTTCAGGATTGAACTAACTTCCTTTGGGTTGCAAGAATGACGCTCTCTCAACTGACATACCATGGTTCTCAATTGCTGCATTACAAAAGAACATCTTTTTTTAAGTAATGTTATATGAATTTATAAACAGAATGTGAAACATTTAATTTAATAAGAAGCCTAAACATAGAAGTCAGTTACATTAACAAAAAAGAGTTAACTTTAATTAAAGTACATATTAGAATTTATAAAGATTTCCCCTAAAAATATAAATGAATTTTAGCAATTTCTTCTTTATAAATCAGGAAAATTTGTTTAATTTTGATCAACAATTCATTATTTTATTTTACATATATACATATATCATTATTTTATATTATATGCACATATAATTATTTTCACAACTTTATATAATTAGTTTATCATCATATATCAAGTAATAAAATATTTTAATTTTGTACTAACTTGCTTTCAATCAATAATAAATACCATAATTGCTTCTAAAAAATAATAATCTCAACTTTTAGTGAAACCATTTTGATTTCAAAATCTTTACTACAAGAATGATTTATTTAGAGTAAATAATTTTGTGTTAACATTTTAAATTATGAAAAATTTTAATTTTTTAAAAACTAAACATTAACATTTTTATATGAGTTTAAAGGTTCTCGTAAACTCTACCAATCAAAAAATGTTTCATAGTTTAATTTTCTTGCATTCTTAATACCATAAAAACATTTTTTTACAATTTGTTTTAAAAATTAAACTAGCTGAAAACTTAATGTAAACAGTATAAAATGTAAAACATTTAATTTTTAAAAAGTGTGATTTTGTTTGGGAGGCTAAATAAGGGCTAATTATAATGGAACCTTAAGTTTAAAGTGGATTATGAAATATTACATACATTCATGCCTGAGACAGAATCAGTCCTACAAACTGTTGAATTGAAGAACAGAATGCTAATCATTTAGTTATCAATACAGTGTGTTCCACTCTTAAATATGTAATACAGAACAGTATATTTCAAATGAATATGATAATCAATAGAGCAAAATTTGTTAATCCCATAATAGTCAAACATTACTGATCAAGCCATACTCACATGGTTTAAGTTATGTTTGTTGAAGGTGAATGGTCATCTTTTGCACACAATTTAGATTTGGATGTACAATTTAAAGTGTATTTCGAACAACAAAACATTTTCAAAAGACATTCAAGATTAAAGTGAGATTCGAATCTACAAAATGTTGAATCTAAGGTCAAAATGCTAACAATTTGGCAGCCAGTTCAGCTGCTCTTAAGGGAAACCACTTCCTGTCTTAAAAGTGCTACTAACACCTTGTATAAGGGGAATCAGGAAATCACAATATTTGATCTCTTTCAAACAATCAGAAGTAATTCTGCAGGAAAACTCTATGCATATTAATAATTGACAGGATCCAATATCTATGTGCAGGTGTGGAAAAGATAATAGATCAGGTCTCGATCTCATCATTTAATTGGGATTAAAACTTATAGAGGCATTTCATATCAAATAGCATTAATAAATTAATCCTTTAGTTTCTTTACTTGATTATAGAGATAATTAGAGACATCATTCATTAGATAAATAAATGTACTTAAAAATATCATATTGGCTAAAAATACTACAAGGAAATTTCCTCATTCTTAAAAAACATCAATTTTCTTAGGTTTCCCAAATATTCAGACTCAAAAATATTCAAATTTATTAAAATCTTTCTTAAGAATTAACCACACAAATCATTATCCTCATAGTTTTACCTTTTGCAATTCATCTCAAGTAAATAACATTAATAACAAGTAACAACATTGATCAAGTGATAACATTCATGATGTTCATTTAAGACAAGTATGTAAAAGAATCCCTAATTATGCAAAAGAGAACTTGCTTCGAAACAATCTTCTTGTTTTGAATTTTTTTATCAGTTCAATGTTTATGAATCTAGTTTAGCTTAATGGTTAACCAGAAGGATAAGAAACATAACTAAATATGTTATATAATAAGAAACTACAGTAAAATTTAGCATATCAAATAAGAAAATAAGAGTTAATGCTTCATAAATACAAATAAACATCTAGCTGAGATGAGGAGTATATTATTGAAATTTGTTTATAAATATTAAATCATCATTCTCTTAAAACAAAACAGAAAGATAAACTATTGAAAATATATTTCCTCATCACTTAAATAACACAAGTAGTGCACATGTTGTAGTTACATAGATGTAAGATCTCAGAATAAAAGTAAATGTAATTATATATAAGAGAAATAGAGGAAGATAAAATAAGAAACCAATCCAATTTTTAAATAACGATTAATGGTGCCACTATATTTGGAAAAATATAAAATAGAAACAGAATGATAATATTAAAAACAAGAAAAAATAATTTCTCAAATAATGTTCAATCTAATGAAGTCAAAATATCTTTGACGACTCTTAATGTATTAATACTTCTTTTAAAAATATTTCATAGATACTTTTTACAAAAAATTAAGAAATAGAAATTCAGGTGAGGCACTTAAAACTAAATTTAATTGGAAAAATAATACAATTAAATTTATCATTTCATATAATTTACTTGCATTATTAGCTGCATAATATATCTTCAAAAATATTATGCAGCTAATTTGACAGTAATCCTATATGAATTATTTCATTTCAAGTTTATCATTTGGTTTAAACAATTATTTTATGCATTTTCAACTTACACAATTAGGAAGTCCCAAATCAAACCAAGATGCACAGCTTGATCCTTTTTTTATACATAATTCAGGAGTGTGCCTCAATTTAACACCACTAGTCTCCCAAATAAATTTTGCCAGCTGTAATAAAAATTTAAAAATTAGCAAAATCTTCATGATGATAAAAGTTATTATGTTAAGGAAGACTATATTCATTTAAAAATGTATTTCACTAAGATATACAATTTTAAATCAATATAGCTTCCAAAATAAGATAAATTTCTTTTCATGCATTCGTTACAATAAATAATAAAAAAATACACAAGTCTGATTTATTTAATATGATAAACAAGATAATGCAATACTTTGAATGAGTAACATAACTATCACAATTTGTTATTTTTATAGAGAAAAATTCCCTTAAATAAACACTGAGACAAAGAAACATATTAGAGCTTTATGTAAAATAAAATTAGAAGACATACCTCATATTTTGGATCAATAGAAAAAGAACAATCCTTGCATTTTGATTGCAATCTGTAAATACAGATATAAAGTTAATTTTAATGATGATATAATAAGGAATGATTTGAATTAACTCCATAATAGCATTAAGAAAATTACCTACTTAATTAATTAATAATTAAAAATTATTAATTAGGTAATTAAGAAGTATACCTCAAAAATAAAAATGAATGAAATCTAGAATTGCTTTATAATTATCTTTTTATATAGTATGATGTAGAATATTAAATAAAACAAAAAAGAAATGAGCTAAGTTCAAATGAATAAAATCATGCATAAATATGACAAATTTAAATAAGCAATAGTAAATAACAATTTAAATGTTCTGTAAATCATGAGATTTTCATCTAGCTTTTGATTAAAAAATTTAATTTATTCCAAAAAATAAATAAAAATGATTGATTGAAAGTACAATAAACTAACAATTTTGATTTTATAGCCAACCCTTTATTTCAGGTTAACATGAGTGTCTCAGTGAATTTAAAAATAAAAATTACAAAGATATAATAAAGATATATTTCACAAATAAATTTTAATATTTATCCAGAATTCTCTACTTTGATACATGTAATTTGATACATCAATAATCTGTTAGAAATTTTATTTTCTTTATTACATATACAACACATGTGAGTGTCTGAAATTTACCATTATATCAAAACATTTAAATTCATCAAAATGTGTTTCAATCAATATTTATAAATCAATTAACGAGATGAGAGTACAAAAATAATTAATTGAAACAAATTAAATGATTGTCTAGCATATGATATTAACACATTTAAAACTAAATATTTTAAAAATAAATATCAAAATATTCAAAATTCTCAGCATGCATATAATATATTAAAGTTGTGATACAAAAATTAAGATTAACAATTTATAAAAACTGCTTTTAATAATTATAAAGTGAATAAAAGCATAGCTTGACAAATTTTATAGTAAAACTGTCTATTTTAATTTCTAAATCAGGATAGTATTAAATATTAATTTCCATATAATACATCATCATACAAAAAAAAATGTATTTACCTTCAAATAATAATTAGAATTAAAATAATTGATTTTAATTGTAAATATCACTAAATAATGGAACATATAATTACTTTTTAATCAATGGGAAGCTAAGAAAGAAACCAGCAGAAAAATGTGGGTAATAAATGACAGAGTCATCATCAGTGCTTGCAAAATGATGTATAATAGTAGGGTCTTCGTCTCTTAGAGCATGACCGGCAAAAATATCCTAAAATATTAAGATTCAATCATACTAATTATTAACATAAAATTAGAATCGTCTCAGCAATGAAAAGAATGTTAATTACTTTTTACTGACTTTAATAAAAAAATCTTTTGCAATCAAACAAATGGCAAATATAATAAATTAATAATCACTAAATGTTAATATTTTATCAAATAATTTTAGGATTTCTAAATTATGCATAAATATCTTAATTAATTAAAAAAAGTTTTCCATTGAGTAAAAATTAGGATTATAAGACATGAGATAAGTATTAATAGAAATTATCAAATTTTATGTATAACAAATAAAATAACATTTGATATTGTAGATATTTAATTATAAATTTAGATTGCTTTAACATTGTGGGCATATTGTCACATCTAATTTCTCTAATTTACATTCAGGTTCATAGTGGATTAGATTTTAACATTGTGAATCCGTGTAAAATAAATTAAAATTGAACTGCAATTTTAATGCAATATTACACAGAAACAATTTTTATCTCAAGAAATAATATTTAATTTAATGTAACTTAAAATCTTATTTCTATTTTAAAAAATTTAATTTCAGCATTTGTCCTATTATTATTTGCATTACTTATATTCATTATTTATTTGCACAGTTTATAAATGAACTTTTTATTATATATATATATATATATATATATATATATATATAAACTTAATAATTGCTGATAATGAATCAATGTAATCCCATTTTTTGATAGAAAGATTTTTTTTTTTATTTTCATTGCTAAATGACTGAATAGATGATTTAAAGAGGATTTTGAACCATTACAAAATTCTACATCTGAGGTGAATGTAAAATATTATACTATTAAAACAAATATCTGACTGCACAAAATTCAGATTTAACCGACTTTTAAACTGGAATTTAGAACTGATTAATAAATTAAAGCAGCTGAATTTTCAAAATGTGGAAATATATTTGGATTTTAGATTTTTCAAATCCAAGAAAAGAAAATCCGATAACATCATATAAACTGCTATTAATTATCAAAAGTTGTTTATAATAAAACACACTTAATTGAATGATAAAACAAATTATAAATAAACGATTACACAATAATAACGCAATTAAACTTCTAGTGAAACATATTACCTAATGAAGGAACTTTATTTGATAACATATATGTATGAGAAAATGTATGAGAACAATTATTTTTAAAATAAAAAATAAATACTTTTCAATTGAATTTTTTTTTTTTATTTTTATTTATTTATTTATTTTATTTTTTAACAAAATAAAAGTTAAAACTTTAATTCACTCTGTAATTTAATTACATATAGATAGACACATACAGATGTAATAGTGTGAGTTAATTATTCAGAAACAAAAAATATCCATTCATATAAATTCCCTTAATAAAGTTATATGTTCATTAAAAATCGAATTTAATAAAAAGAAAAATGCTAAACATCAATATTTTATTTCCACAGAGATGATTAAATTTTGTTTGCATTTAGTTAAAATCAAAAACTAAATTTAAATATGATGTGAATGAACTGAGATTGACTTAGTAAATGCTATTTCAAATTAAATTTATATATTTTTATAAAAATTATTATCAATTGTCTGAATGATTTAGTTAATTCACTTTAATCTACAGGAAAAACACAAACTTCAGGTTATTTAAATAAAATAAGTTATTGGAATCAAAATAAATATTGAAGTTAATCTCATCTTGGCATAAGCAGAACTTTATTTACACTTAATATAACCAAAGTATTATATATACATGTATGTGTATTTATGAAATGTATGGAGATCCATATTTATCTTTTTATATTTTTGAGACTTCAGAGATTTCGTATGAAACAGGGCAATTTACTACCAACACATTTGTTTTAAAAATGTATCTAAACATACCTGTGATTTGTCAAATGAGAAAAGCAACTGTAATAACTTGTCCAGGTTAATACTAGTTGTTTCTTCCAGGAAAAAAAACCAAGATAAATTTGAAAATTTTAAAAGCCTATAAAAAATAAAAAATAATTATGTACTACATCATTCTCCTATAGTACTTATACTACATTATTTCTAACATATTTTAGAGTTCAACATTTCAGTATTATAATTTGTTCTTCCATCATTTTCTCAATTTAAAGAATTTCGTAATAATACTTTATTACATAATTCTTAATATATCACAGTTTTTGGTTTATTAAAGCTTACTTAATGAAATAAATTTTCTTTAAATAGTACTAACATGAAGATTTTTAAGAACATGCAGATTCCCAATAGTTGATTTCAAATTATTAATTTTAAATAATTGAAGTTATTGTATCATGCAAAAAATTTCTACTTGAATAAAAAAAAAATCATAATATCCACACAGCCAATTTATATTTAAATCACATAAAATCCCTTTCAGAAAAAGGGATGCTTTCCGGAGTGTCATTGGTGCAAGGCTGAATATGCCTCCCAAGAAAATATTCTCTGGTGCTTGGGTTTTACAGTTACTAAGATTTTTATAGACCCATACTTGTTTTCAGTTTTTTTAGAGATATTTGATTTAATAGAAATGGTGTAGTGTTACCACACCACATGGGATTAAAAACTGGAACAATATTAAGTAGTTTTAAAATATATGAAATATATATTTTAAATATAATTTTACTAGTAACAAATTTAAATTCATATTTATTTGATGTAGTAAATATGTATTTAAATTTATTACTAGTAAAATTATATAATAATGATAAATTTAAAAATAGCCGAGATATAAAGAAGATAGTCACAGTATTTTTCAGATATTTCAGTTTTAATTTCAAAAGATGAAAACAAAATATATATTTTACATACAAAATATAAATTACTAATATATTAAATATAATAATATAGTAAATATATAAAATATAATATAATATACAAAATAAAATATACAAAATATAATATAATATACAAAATATAAATTTTATATACAAAATATAAATTTTATATATTATTTCATGCAAAATACAGTAAACAATTACAAAAATAATTTTTCATAACATAATTACAAATTAAGAAAATGAATGTTTTTCCATTTTAAAAAAGTTAATGTTAAATTAGAAAATTGTTTTCCATAAAGTTCTTATTTATATGGCCATTTGGAAAAAAATAATAACTTTTCTTTAATTACCATGCTTCATAATATTTTCATATTCTGAAAGCACTTTTTAAATTTGATAATAATTCATTAAAAACTGTGCTTACTAATATAACATCTGAAACTTTTTTTGAAATGAAACAGATATTATTCATAACCAGAAATTTGATACATTAAGAAATTAAATAACATTTGAAAATTCGAAGCTTATGAAAAGAATCTGAAAAGCAAAAAAGTATTGCATGAGAAAAGTTCTAATAAAAATTATTTAAAATATAACATTAAGCTACAGTGGTTTTGCAGTAAGACCACACCTTTCAGATTTGAAGGTATCAGTTCAATCCTATTCACTATCGATAAAGAAAAATAAATGTTGCTGTACAGATTTCTGCATTTATATATCTACTGAAAAGGATACTTTATTATTTTTTTCCGTATGTGAAATGAGAATAAGACAAACTATCCATTAAAAATCTTTCTTGAAGGGAATAATGAGTAATGAATATTCAAAAAACCTTAAAATAGAATTCTCTATTAAGATTATCCACTATGCAAATATAAATTAATGCCAAAATTCAACCCATCTTTTTTTATGGATTGGAATTTGCAAATAAGTACACTCACAAATTTTATACACTGTTATACAAGTGAGAAAAATATGCATCACTAATATTTCTTTTAAACTAACACATTAAAATTGTATTTAATATGTCAAATTAAATTTTAATAAAACTAAGTTAACAGGAATAAAAGAAAACAAAATTTTAAAGTTTGCTACTGAATAAAATCAAACATTAATAAAATACAATGTGCTGATGCTAAAAATATTTTTAATTAATTGTGTAACAGAGAAATGTATCTGAATTCTTACTTTTCAAATAAAGGTAAAATTGTCCAATGTCCTAAAACATTACCAAAACTTTCATGTGTCTTAAAAACATTAATTCTCACCTAAAATATAAAATATATTTAATTAGAAAATGGATTTTCCCTTTCTAAACAGAAATTGTGAAATATTTAATACCTTACATGGGAATTATACTGTTTTGCTTGCTTCAGAATATCTGATTTTTGAAATTCAACTAGTGCATTATGATGTCGATTTGGCTGACTAATTATAAAAAAACCTGAAAGTTTAAGAATGTAATAAATCATGCTGATAGTGGTACTTTAACATAAATTTAAAATATAGTTAAAAAATAGCAAAGGCCAATCAATAAAATTAAAATACATATGTGTGTATGTGTGCTGCATTTTTCTAAGAATTAATCTAAAATATATAATAAATAAAATGATATATTTTTACAATAAAAATTGCACTTTGGCAAAATCCTTTAGTTTCAAATAAACCAATATTGGAAAGTACTGTGCCAGAATGCTTCAGAATTACTTGCGATTTTATGACTTAACCTGATGTGTGCATGTGCTAGTCTTAGAATTCTACGTGGCTTTTGCTGTATTTTGTATTTAATTTAAGATTGAAATTTAAATGCTTTAAGTTTAATTTTGTTTTGAAAAAGTATCACAAATTGAAATTTAAGTGTTTAAAAATATCTCAAATTGAAAATTTTGAATTTTAGATTTTTGTGTAGAATCAAAAAAAAAAAAAAAAAGATAGTGATAAACAGAATTTGTTTTTTAAATTCTTCTTCAAGTGATATGTGAATACTTTTAATTTATGAGTTATTTAATTAAAATTTCGATTATACACTACTGGCCATTAAAATTGCTACACCAAGAAGGCGACATACTACAGACGTGAAATTTATTCAAAAGGAAGAAGGTGCTGTCATATGCAAATGATTAGCTTTTCAGCGCATTCAGACAAAGCAGGCGCCAGTAGCGATACCTACATTGCGTTTAAATGAGGAAATTGTTCAGCCGGTTCCCCATACACAAATTGCATTTGAACGTTGTTGCCTGTTGAAAAGTTGTTGTGATGCCTAGTGTAAAAAGGAGAAATGTGTACCAACACGCTTCTGACTTTGATAAAGGTTGAATTGTAGCGTACCGGGATTGCAGTTTATCTTATCGCAGTATTGCTGCTCGCGTTGGTCGAGATCCAATGACTGTTAGCAGAATATGGAATCGATGGGTTCAGGACGGTAATACGGAACACCAGGCGGGATCTCAACGGCCACCTATCGCTAGCAGCCGAGAAAACAGGCATATTATCCGCATGGCCGTAATGGATCGTGCAACCACGTCACGAGGCGTGAGTCAAGAAACGGGGTCGTTTGAAAGACAACAAGTGTCTGCACAAACAGTTCGAGACGTTTGCAGCAGCATGGACTCTCAGCTCGGAGACCATGGCTGCGGCTTCCCATGACGCTGCGTCATAGACAAGAGCGCCTTCAATGGTGTGATCAACGATGAACCTGGGCACACGAATGGTGAGACGTCATCTTTTCAGATGAATCCAGGTTCTGTGTACAGCATCATGATGGTCGCATCCGTGTTTGGTGGCATCGTGGTGAACGCATGCTGGCAGCGTGCATTCGTCATCGTCATACTGTCCCATTACCTGGAGTGATGGTATGGGGTGCCATTGGATACACGTCTCGGTCACCTCTTGTTTGCATTGACGGTGCTTTGAACAGAGCATGTTACATTTCTGGTGTGTTACGACCCGTGGCTCTATCCTTTATTCGAGCCCTGCGAAACCCTACGTTTCAGCAGGATAATGTCCGACCGCATGTTGCCGGTATTGTACGGACCTTCCTTGATAGGAACATGTTCAGCTGTTGCCATAGCCAGCACGTTCTCCAGATCTTTCACCAATAGAAAACGTCTGGTCAATGGTTGCCGAGCGACTGGCTCGTGACCAAACGCCAGTCACTATGGTTGATGAACTGTGGCATCGTGTTGAAGCTGCATGGGCATCTGTACCTGTGCATGCAATCCAATCTCTGTTTGACTCAATGCCCAGGCGTATAACTGCTGTTATAACTGCCAGAGGTGGTTGTTCTGGGTACTGATTTCTCAGGATCTATCCAGCCAAATTTTTTGAAAATTCAATCACTTGTTATTTCTATTATAATATATTTGTCCAATAAATATCATTTTGTTATCTGCATTTCTTCCTGGTGTAGCAATTTTAATGGCCAGTAGTGTATTTAATAAATTATGTAATTTATTAGGTATATGTAGAAATAATTTACATATATCTATTTAGGTTTACTGTGAATTGTAAAGCTTGCTAATTAGAAACTCAAGTTTTCATAAAAACATTTGTTTATATTATTGATTTAGCTTTGTTGCGGGTTATATCTAATTATAGATTCCATTTACACTGTTTTTTTTTTTTTTTTTTTTTTTTTTTTTTTTTTTTTAAGTTGAGTGCTATTTTCTAGTTAATTAAAACAAGAGTATTTATATAATGAATGTTATTGATTTATATTTATAGTGCAGCTGTTAATACCAGCTTGGCATTGTTTTATATGGTGTATTTAAAAAGTGTTCATATTTTAAGATTAATTGAAAGAAAATAATAAAAATTGATTGTTTGTATATTGGTCAAGTAGGAATTGTATTGTTTTTTTATACTTATCCTATATTTATTATGTAATCTTTGTAAAATTAGTCTCCAGCTACTACTTTTTTGTAACATTTCTGTAGTAAATAATTAATAATGAAATATTTAAAATTTTAATAATTGAAATTAAAGTTAGCTAAGTTTACAATATTCAAAGTTCATGTTTGAGCAAGATTATAATTTAAAAAATTGGATATGCATAAAATGAAATGATATATGTTGGCCAGATAACTGCAGTGCTTGGCACAAGAATTGGAAATCATACCAAACCTGTAGAAGGCTTTTATCTTCACTACATTACAGGATTTTAAATTTTTATAATAACTAAAATGATAAATTTTTATACACCATAAAAACATATTCACTTTGTTAAAACATTTACTTTCTTGAAATTAAAATTTCCATTTAAAAAAAATCCATGAATAAACATATAAATATTTTATATACTTCTATACTATCAGACATAAAGCTAACAACATATTATTTATAATAACCAATTCATAAATTATGGCTAGCGGCAAAATTTGCAGCCTTCAAACAAGTTTTTGTAAGGATTACTACTTATAAAATTGATATTTTTTTTTTATAATAATTGTCCATCAAGTAATTTTGTTGTTGTTACTTATGACACTTTGTGAAGACAAGCCCCCTCCCCCCATCAGGGATTGGGAATTAATTTATTGTATATTGGAATTCTCATTAACCCGCCATCTGAGACTGAGCGAAATAAAATCAGAAAGAAAGTCTTCCATTTTTTAATAGAGCTCCCCCTTACGAGGGTGGAAGTACAACTTGGCTTATAGATGGCCAAACCATCTGCATCTATCAATTTAGAGATAGGAAGCCAGTGAAGACCAAAGGCCAGGCTCCTAACATCCCCAAAGGTATTAATTTGGAATGGGAATATGGAGGAGATAACGACCACAACATATTTTACATGCTCCAATTGCCATACACAGTGAACACCACGGAACTTTGATGAGCCAGGTTTCAAACTCACTATCTTAGTCTAATGAGAATAGCGCCCTAACCGATCAGGCTAAAGCGATCCATCAAGTAATTAATAATAATAAAAGTTTTTCATGCATCCATGAAAATATAACCCTTATAGCATGTATTCAAGTTATACTTATCCTATTTTTTGTTGGCCTTGAAATGATAAAAATTTTACTTCTGAAAATATCAAGCAAAAATATAAAATAAAAATACTTTTTATTTTATATTTTAGCTTTTAATTGGAAAAAAAAATTCTTATATACAGAAATTAGAAAGGATAGAATCAAATGAAGTTGTAAGCGAATAAATTAAAAATAAGCTTTTATAATGCCCAAAGTACTTTAAAATTTTGATTAACATGATTCTAACAAAAAAAATTATTATTTTCTTTTTTTAACTTTAATCAATGAAATGCTGGGAATGCATTAAAAAATACAAATTTAATCTTATTTAAAGTTTCTTAAAGCATAAAATTAATTTTAAGAATTGAAATGAAGAATGTCTGCTAAAAATCAAGCTATACATCATATATATTGCAAGTTATTATGACACATATATTGTATTTTAAAGAAATTAAAATGATCTCTAATAATATTATCAAATGAGATATTTTACAAAATGTAGTAACTATGTGCAATTCTGGTAGAATATGAATGATTTATTAGCTTAATCTAACACAATTAACCTAGCTTTAATTTAGAATTTAAGCAATAGAATATTTTTTTTCATAAAATTTTCTAGACTTGCCCAGCAAAAATAATAGAAATATTTTTATAAAATAAATGCTAATAGTAGGAATATTTTTTTATAAAATAAATGCTAATTTTAAACAAAAATCTGAAATTTATACAGATAAATCATTATATATGTATATAAATACAAATATTTGGATGGATGTTTTTTAATGACTAAGGACCAAATTTTGTTCATAAATGTTATATAAAATTATATGAATATTGTAACATACATATAATTTTAAATTGCAGATACAAATAATAATACAAAACTTGGTACTTCAACTTCCTTTTTTTCAATGAGAAAAACAAAATATATTAAAAGTAAAAATTATTTATTCTCCAAAGACTTCACAAACTGTAATATTAAAAATAACAAATTATTTTTAAATTTCAATATCAAAAATATCATTAAAAAAAATATAAATCTCTGTTTTAAATTCAAATGTTTAAAAAAATTCATAATAGTTTAAAAATATTCATAATTCAAACATTCTTTCAAAGTTAATAAAAAAATATTTTAGAATCAATTTTTTGTAAATATTTACACAAGGTTTCTTCTGGAATGTTTTTGACAGTTAACATTTAACCTGTTAAAAAGCAAGAAATATAATTTTTTACCAATTTCAATTTCTTTTTTAGGCAAATCTTTATTGCACTCTGTATATGAGAATTCCTTCAGACCTATATAAAAAAAAAGAGAATTAATGTTAGTCAAAGATAAATTTGCTTTTATTTATAAATTTAAATCACACAAAATGTTATCATTCATTTAAATCCAAACATAGGATTTAAGTTAGTAATATATTTTGTATACTAGTCAATATTCACATCGCTAAGCTAGTAGCCAAATGGTTAGCACTCTTGCCTTAGGTTTTGGGCTTGGGTGCCTATAACAGTTCAGAATCTATTTTGAACTGTTGGTCCTAGTCTAATTATTTGTTATCGTAGTCTAATTTTGTGCAAAAAATTACTGTTGAGCAACAAATATATCAATCCAATCAACATTTGTCATTTACAAATTCAAATGAACTAAATTATTTCTATTTCCACAATGGAAAAAAAAATTTAATGTTGTACAACTTTTACCACCTATTTTTCGACAAATTATAACTCTACATTAAATTATAAAAAACTAATTTAATTAACTAAAAAAGTTTTATTAACTTTCATAAAAAACTTTTAAATATAAAGTTACCTCACTTTCTTGAAAACTTTTAAAATGGGAAGACAAACTTGAATATTTATTAATAGCCTTTAAAATATTAACTGGTAAAGTAAGTCTAAAGTTCATCAGCATTGGCACGATTTTGTAAGCCTGGGCCTTCCACAGAAGCTTTTTCCATTCTGCCATCTCCCAGAAATTGATTTCCAGTTTTTTATTTTTAGGATGGCAAGGTCCTCATCCATACAGCCTTTCCATCTCCTTTTGAGTCTTCATCTTAGTGTTTTATTGATGGGATTTTCATTAAATCCTCTTAATGCTATTCGTATAGGGCTCATTCTTATTACATGCCCTGCCCAACTCCTTTTATGGACTTAATAATATCATTATTATTAAAAAATTTATTATAATGCTTAAAAATGAATTATCGAGTTTCCGCCAAAAATGCTTATACTGTTATTAAAAGAAATTTTGGCATGATTCCATACAGTTTCATTTGCCATCACTCTTCCACAATAAACAATCCTCTGCAGTCGTAATGTATTAAAATATGTTTTGAATTTAATGCAGAACAATATTTTGTATTTCAAAATCATCTTTTTTTAGTTAAAAGTTACAAAATCATCACTTTTTTAACTAAAAGTTACAAAATAAAAAACATCTACAATAAACTAAATAAAAAATCCTTTAGTAAACATCTTTAAGTATGAGTACATGGTGATTCTTAGAGAACTCCCAGTGGTTTTAGAAGTTGATTGAAGTTCTGTACTATAAGTACAGAACTTCAAAGTAGTACTCTATTCTTTGGGTATTTTTAAAGTTGAGTATTAAGTTCAAAATTTCATTTCATTTAATTTGAAACTAGAGTTCGTTATTTTGAAACACAAATTATTAACTTTAGGCTACTAATTAAATTGTGAAATTCAAAGTTCTTTGTAATTGAATTTGAATAAGTGAGTGATAAGAAATTAAAACAGAATTTTCATTTTTTTATGAAGATAATAATCAGATATTTTTAATACTAATAAATGAGTTTACTTTCAAGCAAATTTCTGAAAAATCAATGATAACTGATTAATTTTGTATTTCATTTTTAATAGTTAATTCAAATATGAAATTTTACACATTAAAATATCTTTCAAATCAAATTAGATACAATCTATAAATTTCAGAAATGTATTTTTCTTCAGTTTCATTACAGTAAATTATCATAAAAAAAAAAGTTATTCATGTTATTGATTTAGCCTAGTTACTTATAAAAAGTTTTTTTTTTTTTAAATATATGTGATATTGCTTGATCAATTGAAAATATCAATAATAAGTAATTAACTATTTAATAAAAATATTCATGCGTCATTCACATTACTGAGTTCCATTAATTAGATGTTGACCCTTTCCCAGATGCACAATATAAGATGTTTTCTTAAATAGTAAATGGTCTTGTTCGGTTTAATTAAAAATTCAGGTGCATATAGAAAATTCCTATGACTAAGAAAACAATTTGGTTGCCAAAGCTAATGAGTCTAAGCTGGTTTTCTAAAAAATAGTTAAAAAGAAAGAATTTAGGAAAAATATGGGGTCGTGCTTTTTATAGCTTTTCCATTGCAATCATGGTTATTTATTACTGT
Organism: Latrodectus geometricus; assembly: GCA_026290005.1. Lineage (NCBI taxonomy): Eukaryota > Metazoa > Arthropoda > Arachnida > Araneae > Theridiidae > Latrodectus > Latrodectus geometricus. The sequence goes on along the minus strand of JAPDSC010034629.1, from coordinate 129,923 downwards.
CAACAAAATGAGGCATCTTATGTAAATTGCGGGTTTGATAAAATAATTTCGGACGTTTCTGCAACAAATGAACATCAAATCCCATTCACAAACATTTTAATAAAAATAAAAATTGAACTTACTGCATAATAGAAATATTGTCCAATATATATTCATATTAATATTAAGAAATAACTATAAAATGTTTACAAATGAGTTATCTAGTTTCCACGAAAAATGCTTGTCCTGTGATCATCTAAAAAAAAATTCATACAATTCAATGCAGTTTTATTTGCCATCCCTAGTCCACATAAATAAACAATCGTCTTCAGTGACAATGCATTAAAATAAGTTTCGATTTCAATGTATTTTGTTGTATTATATTTTAAATTGCCTATTTGTTAACTCGCCAAATCTCACTCTCCCTGGCCAAGTTGAGCGAGAGCCGCTAAGCGCAAGGTAGAGCGAGATTTGGCGAGGAGGTGTGTTCTATGACGTCAAACTGTTCCAGCTTTCTTAGCAGGTGTCATTCTGTAGTGTGGTACAGAAATTGGAAGATGATTACCAGTATTTATTTCATATTCTATAAAAGGTGTTGGTTTTCTCCCTAGTTGAAATCATTTTTAGTACTTTTCAAATAGATAATTCAATTCTTTATAATGTTGTTGTATTAAAGGAGTGCCTTCATTTTCACGCAAAGCACAGGGATGAGGAGAAGAGTGTACAGAACATTGAAATTAGGTGGCGTCTCTATAAACTTTTTTCTGAGGGAATTCGGAAAAATACCATTGTCTTTTCTGGAGATCTAAGACTATTATTCTGCAGCACATAAAAAATCCCTTTTAAATAGAGATCTGTTCCTTTTGGTATTTTTTAACACTATAAGTTATGTTGGAACGATTTTGTCTTTCACACTTATATTCACAAGGGATGTAGCCAGTCTTCAGAATAATTCCATTGGCTAATGGCATATCAGTAGTTTCTGGATTAAACATGAGGCTATTTTGTTTAAGTAAATGATATAATTTCCTCCAGCCACTGAATGTATAACTCCAGTATTGTTGGCTACCAATCCAAATTTCAATTGTACTAATTGGTTTTCTTTCTTTTGTAAAACTGTAAAAACATAAATGATCGAGATTTGGTGGTATGATATCATCTTTCTTAACTGTTGGAATACATGTAGGACATCGGGACTTTATAATACCAAATGCTCCACAGCCGTAATAAGCAAGAAATATCTGCGTAATCGTTGAAGTGTTCCGAACTCTTACAGGAAGTTATTGTTCATATCTTTGTTCATACTTCAGCATGTTGTTTGGGACTTCTAATATTAAAATGTCTCTTAATACCATTATAAATCTATTTTTATGATTATTCGCCCTATTTATCTGCATTCATTCTTTGATTTTTCGCAGATTATCATAAGTGTCCATTTCCTCTTGAGATATGATGATCTGCGAATAATTTGGAGTGACCCATTGATATCTGTGATGTACTTAATACATAAAAATCGTATTCAATAAATTATAATTAGTTAAGCTATATCTGGCAACAAGAGAGACTGTTTTTAGGAAGTTGTTCAATGTGCTAGATAATTAAAACAATCTGATGGAATTAACTTACTATTATTGTTGTAACTAATAAAAGTTATGTTTAATATCTTGATTATCTGTCTTTAATAAACAACAAACATTACATGGTCTCAGAAGTTAAAAATAATAATAATAGTTCGAAAAGAAGGATTGGTTAATTTGCGGTTTAGGTCCCCTTCTTCGCCAACTCGCGAATTTGAAGCGTTTAATCGCGCATGCTCATTAATTAATCTTTTGTTTTAGCCTTTTTATTAATCGCTTATGAAGTATCACTATGAAATAGCGGTAGAATTTTCGCCAGGGCTTCGACGTTTTTGAAAACACGCCAAGCAGGGGACCTAAAACACATTTTCACCGAAATATAAAATATTTTTCATAATAGTGATTTTATAATAATTTAGAACTATGGGAAAAACTTTTAAATATAAGAGAATAAATAAAAAAAATTATATAAAAAAAAGCTTCAAACAAAATTTATAGTTCCTGTCGACAATGCCTCAAATAATTATCATTTTTGAAAAAAATTTTAATTGAAAAAATATCAAATTAAAAGACTTGTAAAATAAATAAATCCACAAAATAACTATTTACAAAAAAATTTCTAGGTTTACAAATTTACTTAATCAAAATTGCACAAAAATTTCTAAACATAATTTAAGAATATTGTTACTCTTTGTACGTGATATCATTCACTAAATCAACATGAAAATACTGGGAAACTTTTTCTTTTAAATTAAAATACAATACTAAAGTATAAAAAATATAAATATAAAATGTCTTACACCTGTCTAAATGTATATGTAAAGAAAAAGAAAGTAAAAACAAGGGTATTTGAAATAAATGTTTTTGGAAGAATGATTTTTGATAATGTTAGTATCATTGGTTAATCTGCGCTTTAGGTCCCCTTACTTCACCAACTCACGAATTTGATGCCTT
>JAPDSC010034629.1:88460-127013 GCA_026290005.1 Latrodectus geometricus | reverse complement strand
TTTAAGTATGAAGAGGGGCATTCTTCGGAGAAGTATGAAGACGTCCTTAAAAATTTTGACAACTATTGTATACCACGTCAAAATGTTGTATTTGAAAGATACAATTTTTTTTTCCTGTTCACAGCAAGAAGGTCAAAGTATGGATTCATATTTGACACAGTTGAAAACTCCAGCTTCATCATGTGAATTTACCGATCAAGAAGAATCACGGATTAAAAATAGAATTGTTCAAGGGATTCGAGATTCTTCTTTACCGGAACGACTGCTGAGAGAACCACAAATTAACTCTCAAAAAGGCTGCAGAATTTATTCGAGCTTTTGAGGTTAGCAAGAAGCAGCTTAAATCCATCAAGAAACAAGAAAGTACTTTGACTGATATAGATTCTGGGAATTCAAACCGACTTTGGAGAAATAACATAAAAAAATGGAGATAATTGATTGTGGTAAATGTGGAAGACATCATGCTGTTCGAGAATGCCCTGCTTACAATAAATTCTGCAATAATTGTAAGCAAAAGAATCATTTTGCTTCAATGTGCAAATCAAATATAAGAAGAAAAAGGGCCAATAAAAAGGAAATTGTAGATGAAATGGTAAATGAAGACCATTCATCTACATTTTAAAAGAATTAATTTAAAATTTAGAAATTTTAAAAGTGTGAAAAAATTTGAAAATCCTATTTTCAAATTTTTTCACACACACTATTATCCCTCTTAAATCCCATTATTTCTAACAACGTGGGAAATCTTTTTTAAAAAAAGTTACTAGTAAAAAGAAAAAGCACTTGAAGATACTTTATTATTTTTAGAAGGTAATAAATACCCATATAAACATTGAAATTACATTAAAAATCCTAAACTATAAAAAAAACACTGTATAGAAAACTATATACATAAATGGATTTTTTTCAAATGACAAAGAAAAAAATTCTAGAAGCATCATGAACAGCAATGAAACCCATTTCCTCCTCCTCTATATTTTTTTAAATTATTATTATAAATTTTTGTAAGCAAATAAACACAATTTAATTTATTAATTTTAAAAAGAAACTAAAAGCCAATTTTATAGATAAAACACTATGTTCTCAATAAAGTGTATTTTATACAAAGCGCAACACAAAAATAGAAAAAAAAATCAAAACTATATATGTTTAAAAACTTTATACATAATTGGATTTTTTTCAAATAATAATGAAAGAACCATATTCTAGAAGCATATTCCTTTACAATGAAACTTATTAGCTTAGATATTCATTAACAAATCTATTATAAGAAAAATAAATGGAATTTGTCAACTTAAAGGGAAACTATAAGCCAATAATTTAAACACAACCCACGTTGATTACAATAAAGTGGTGTTCTTTTAATAATGAACGATAAACGCAAGAAAACTTTAGTGGCCAGAAATACGAATTTGGCCAAAAGTATTAGACTTTTTCTTCTTAAAAAAATATTTTGAATATTTTATTACTCGTACAATAATATTGAAAATATTGTCGTTAGAGCATCAAATGACTTCATTCATTTTAATAAAACTGTATTCTTATTGTTGATAATGTATTTAAAAGTTTATTAAGAAAGGAAAATTATTTTACTCATATTTTCCGGAGAAAAAACCTTTTTAAAATTTACTATATTTAGTACTACTTGATTTTCATGTGGTATCCATTATCAAAACAGCACGAAGTTACAGCTGTTTGCATATAATTTGCACTTTCCTCATCCTTCAACTTGCTTTTAATATTGTATCAAAAAAGACTTATATTTTCCATAGGTTTTTTTCCACATTTACTCCTTCAAGATATGATTTTAAATAATGATCATCGACTCGACTCGCTGTAAGAGCTCTTTTTTGTCCACAGCTTTCATTTGTGTCCACAACCTCATACTTTCATTTATATATTGTGTGGTTAAATCTGTATGTACCATTTACACATATTCAGTTAAAATACTATATTATATAAATATATCTGAGTGATTTTATGAAGTAAGGTATTTGGTTTAGTTATTTAAAGGGGGGGGGAGGGAAGATTGTTCCTTACCAATGAAGCGCTGTTGCAGCAGCGGCATCTGTATATCTAAATACAAAACTATGAGTAGAGGTAGAGCACTTGAGTAGAGAATATGTAAAATGCGTGAGAAGAATCAGTTACATAAAATAGAAAAGTTTTTAAATTTTAGAGTTTTTAGTCTGTTGAATTCTTCTGAGCAATTACCACCAACATTTTTGGTCCGCCGAGCCGGATCCTGTAGATTAACTGATGATTAATATATAGCCTACTGCGAAAGAGAGAACGATGAGTAAACAACAACCCAACACTCTTCGAGAGCGATCATAATTATGATGTATGTCCTTGAATGTTCTTTTTTTGGTCATTCATACCCATGAGATTATTTAAATTACTAAATTGAATTAATTGTGTTGAGCTTAATACTAATACTGATTTTCATAATTTGTGTCCTTGATTAATTTAATTTTATATAAGAATAAAATTGAGTTTTGAGTTTCGTTTTCAAAATGTTTAAAAGTGTGAATATAATTGATTTGCAATGTGTGGCTACAGAGTTAGGAGAGGTCATTACTGATAAAATGGCAATTGTTCAGCTAAAAAACATTATAAAGAATAATGTTACATTTAAAAATGAACCCGAATATGCAGCTGATCATCTAAAAACTATAAAAGGGAACAGATTGGTAGAATTAGCGACAGTTGAGAAAAGTAAACAAACAGAATTGCAGTTAGAACATATAAAATTAGAGTGAATGAAAGCTGAATTAGAATTAACATGCCTGAGAAGAGATTTAAAAATAGTCGAAACAAATTCAGAAAATGAAAATACGAAATGCGATTCTTTAGATTCATTAATAAAAAGTATTAAAACATTCAGATACTGAGTAAAAAAGAAGGTTAGAATTTATTTTTTACTTTTTTGGACAGAGCATTTGTTACAAAAAATGTTTAAAATAAATTTAAAGCAGAGATTCTTTTAAACTTGCTTGGTGAGAAATCGTCAAATATAATTTTTTACTTAGGTAAAGATGAGTTAAATGATTATGAAAAAGTCAAGGAAATTATTCTCTGAGAATTTGAACCCATACCACAATTTTGTTTAGAACAGTTCAGAAAAATAGCAAATAGAAACTCAGGTTCAGTTCGTTTCGCGCTTAACAAGTTTTGTTGATTATTTAAAATTGAGAAAAGCATCTGATTTTGAGAAATTAAAACAATTAATTGTGTCTGATAAATTATTTCAAACATTAGGTAAAGAAACTGCAGCGCATATTAGTATTAGGCAATCAGATTCTTGGTTTGAACCCATGAAATTAGTAAAAGAAATTGATTTATTTTAGGTATCCCAAAGGAAACTACTAACGGTAGAAAATAAACTAGTGAATCCGAAAACCCACCCCCCATATCTAAGAAATATTTCTAAAAACTTTTTATCTGATTCTAAAAATTCAAAACGCCTGCTTTGTTCGAAAAATCATCCCTTATATAAGTACAAAAATTATATGGCTTTGTCTGTTTCATAGATAGTGGAGAAATAGTTAAGAAAAGTAGAATTAGTTAAGTTGTTGCTTTGATAAACATCTAATAAATAACTGCAAATCGTGGTTTTCATGTTATTTATGTCAAAGCGAGGGAGTTAAAAAGCGGCAACATTAGTCTTTGCATTTTCCGAGGACTGAAGAGTTATCGTCCCCTACGCAAAGTGAAAGCGTGGGCAGACCCTAACCGATCCTCTATGAAGTGTCTTCACTTCCCCCCCCTGCTCCGATCTTCCATTCAAACCAAATCAACCCTGTTCTTTCAACGCGAGTCATAAATCAGTTAAAAACTGTTTTGCTTAATACTGTGAGTTGTTTACTAAGAGATCAAGGAGGAACTTTTTACAAAGCGGGTGCAATTTTGTATGAAGGTTCAATGAATAATTACATGACGACTGATTGTGCAAATATAGTTTAGGTTTAAAAAGAAATATAACCAGTTTGTGGTATAGGTGATACTTGCACAACAATCGAATCGGTTGTTAAGACTACAGTTTCTAATTTTGAGGGAAATTTTAAAAAAAGAGTTAGAATTTTTGATTGTTTCTAAAATTACTGATATCAATCCTTCAAAAAGACTAAGTTAATGTACCAGAGTTAAAATACGCAAAATTAGCTGATGAAAACTTAAATATACCAGGTTGCATAGATTTATTTTTAAGCACCGAAATATTTTACGAATTATTATGTTCAGGTCAGATTTTTCTTAATAGTGATTTGATTCTTCAAAGTACTGTTTTTCATTATGTAGTTAGTTGGAGCATACCTAGTGCAAGGGAGAGAAAAGTACACTGTGGATTTATTAAAGATGATATTGATTTACCTGAGGCTATAAAGAAATTCTGGGAAATAAAAAATGGTGAAATCAAAGTTTCCAAAAATAAAAAAACACTAATATGTGAGAACATTTGAAAAATATTAAGAGATACAGTACAGGGAGATGTATCGTTAAAATGCCTTTAAAACAGGACCCAGTCTTTAAGTAAATCTAATGAAATTGCCTTAAAAAAATTAAATTCGTCGTGGAAGCGTTTTTTTTTAGAGAGCCTGAATATTTAAAATTATATAGTGAATTTTTGACGAATATGAGAAATTAGGTCATATGGTGAAAATTTCAAAATGTGAGGAAGTAGGTACATATTATGTACCCCATTTAGGTATCTATCGTCCTTATATTTGAATTTTTTTTTTAATTATTGTATGTTCAGTGGTTGAATGTTACATTGCAACATAGGGCGGAATGTTCCGTACCAATGAAGTGCTGTTGCAGCAGCGCCATCTATACATAAAAAAGCAAAACTGTGAGTCGAGTTAGAGCACTTGAGTAGAGAAGATGTAAAATGAGTGAGGAGAATCGGTTACATTAAATATTAAGAGTTTTACACAATTCATTTAATTTTTCTGAGCTATTGACACCAATAGGAATTAAAGATTAATTTAAATTACATGTTTTGCCTTTTGAAAAATTTTAGTTTACATTTTCTATATTTTTTAAAAATTAGAGAAAAATAGTGTTAGCTGAATCATAGTTTATAATATCATTTGTAAGTTTTGATTTCCTGCAGAATTAAAAAAAAATAGTGTATATTCAATTTGATTTATTATATTAAAAAATATTCAAAAGTTATCTCCAGAACATTAATTTAAATAATCCCTAGATATAATTTAGGGGATACTGTATTTTGATGTTTATTTATGTAAAAATAGTATTTGCTGTGTAAAATTATTATGGGTATAAAAATATGGTGGAATAATATACAACAAATAGTTTAATAGCAAAATATAATTATATATATGTTAAGGAAAATATACATTTGTATTAGATAAACATATTCTTGTACAGAATACTAATTAATAAATTATGTGAAAAAATTTGCACACTACAAATGAAAATCCATCCAATGTGTGTTTAGAAATTTAAAATAAATAATTTTAAAAAATTTAGTAATAAATTTCTAATTGAGTAACCATATATTTAATACTTTTAATGAGTAAAATAAATAAAAGAAAAATTCAAATTTACAAAATTAGTTTATATTTTTAACAATTACGATAAGTATTTGGTACTATTATGCATGACATTTTTATAGGTATTTAATCATATGATTAATTTGACCAATGAGTGATCACACCTGACTCGTAGGTTGAATTACCATTGCTGCAGTTTCTTTCGCTATCAGAGGTTAACTGTATAAATACCACTCTTAATTCTACAGTTTTCTAATTCTAGTGTTACCAGGTGGTTATTGAAATGGCGGTTAACCTCTTGGTCAAAGTTAATGGTTTTTGCACGTTTTCATTGTGAAATACGATGAATATTTTATTTTGAGTAAAGTATACAAAGGAAGAGGATGTGGCGGAATCCTTCAAAGAAATCTGAAAATCTATGCCACAATATTTTAATACGCCATATTTTCAATATTTATTGTTGAATGAAGCATACGACATAAGAGAAAAAAGATTTACAACTCATCACTTTAAGTTAAATTTCAAGCATTTGAATACAAAATTTTCTTGATATTTTATTCATTTTTTTTACCAGGAGTAACGATGACATTCTCATTGGGTCCCCCACTATGTAAGTTGCCATCATGTCCTCCACTTGTAGTATTGAAATAGGGAAAACCCAGTACTGAAGCCATGATAAAAAATATAGAGATTTTTTCTGTTATCGCGAATAAAACCTAAAAGATTGTAAAGTGTATGTTTATTCTGCTTATTTAAAAAGAAGGGTGCAACAAATAGCAATTTTAAATTTTTATTGGTAGTTTCCACAACTTTCCTAAATATTTCAATTCTAATGCTTTGTGATTTTTATGATCAATAAAAATATATTACAAGTAAACAAATTTTATGACATACGCTGTCTACTTTTTAATTTATAATATGATAATATATTCTGACTTCTTAATTTTTCAAGTTTTTTTATTAATTGAAGAATCATAGTTACGTATGTATAGGATGTTACACAAAATAAAGATTTCATACAAGCTGATAATGTTTATTGAAATTTTATAACAAATTCTAATGCTTTTTATATACAAAGTCAATTTCTTTACAAACCTCTGAAGGACTTGACAAAGAGGACTTTATTGACATTATCAGGTGACAACGGCAGGCGTGGACAGTGAACTAGCCAATTACTGCTCCAGTAAATTTGAATTTCTTCAATGTAGCTCGCAGGGCAAGAAAGAATCCATTGAGCAATCCTGTTGATATTTGGATAAATATCAGCATGCTGAACCCAGAATTTTAGAACATCAAATTCATGTTCTTCATCGCCGCTCAAATGAGGGAATGGCTCTGCGAGATACTTGTTAACTTCTTCCAACGCAGCTTTATCGCATTTGTTAGGATCATAACACTTGTTTGTTATCAAGCTTGTCACCCGCTCTGTTTCAAAGTATGACTTTCGTACATCCAGCAACTCTTCTACATTCGGAGATTCCATACATTCCTTCACTAGACACTTCAGTTTGACGTTCGCTTCCTTGTACTGCCCTGGAAATCCGAACGCCAAGGACTTGAATCGAGGATCCAGCATCGTTGCTATATGGTGATACAGCGAGAGAGCGCTGATGACGTGATCGCTAATTTCAAGGGATATGTTGCTTTTTAGTTGCTTTAAAGCTGCTGAGTCCTCGTGCTCTGGTTCGCAATGTTTTTGCAGTTTGCTAATCCAAGGAATCACAATATTTAAAGTTGGTTTAGAATAATTGGAGAGTTCTTGGATCGCATCCTCAAAAAGCTTAAAAAACATAACAATACTACTGATGGCAGATTTTTCCACTGACAGCAAATGGGTGCAGCCAGTTTCATTCAGAACAACAAGAATATTCTCATATTGTTCCTCAATAGACCTAAACAAAGAAAGAATAGACGTCCACTTTTCATCTGTACATTTAACCAATTCCTCTGGCAGTTGATATTGATCAGCAATCTGGTCAAAATAATTGACTAGTTCTACACAGCTACTCAGCAAATTCGTAAAATCTGGAAGTTCACTGTCAGTCATAGAAACGCCTTTGCTGGCAATTTGCTGAAGACTTTTAGTTATATTTTGGACACAGCATTTAACGCATTGCTCTTCTTTAAAAACTTGAACAAGATTTGACACATTATCAATTGATATCAGCCTCTTGAAAGGTATAACTGGCTGATCAGCGAGAAACATGTTGAACCAAGTGCGAACGTTTTCAGCAGACTTTACATCATAATCAAAATCATCAGTATGAATTGTAACAGACTTTAAATCCCCTTTGAGTGTTACATAACTGCACTGTACACTTATGAATGGGATTTTCAACACCTCATCAATCCACACGTTCAGTTTGTAAGTGGCACCATACGAATGCTGAAACTCGGTGTAGAATTCATTGACAGATGTCACATACAAATCATTGAGGATAAAGCTCGTTAAAGTAGGTGTTGCACACAAAAGACTGTCGATATTGACATCTCCATACATAGCTCCGATGGTGATGCACATCTGAAGAATTTTGCGAAATTCCGGTTCCTGAATAATATCTAAGGAACTTTCTGTACTCAGAGCACAATTCAGTAATTTTTCATGTCCAGGTATAGCATCATTTGAGTTAAAAGCAACAGGTTCTTTGGGATTTTTCTTATTTGGGAAAAATATTATATTTGGAGTGGTTCTTTTTTTACGCTCCTTTGGACGGGAGCATGTGCGGATGTGATAGCGGAGAGTAGAGGTAGATTTTTGAGAATCATGAATAAATAAAGCTAAGCATTTAAAGCAGCCAACAAAAACTTTGGACAATACCATCTGTTCATCACCACATCGTCTTATATAATAAGGTATTTTCAGCTTCTTAGCTTCACTGCGGCTTATCAATAGCCTTATGTCACCAAACCAGTTCCAAACATCACTTTTGAATCGTCTGTTGCCTTTCATATTCATGAAAGACTTGCGAGTGATGATGGCCTTCTGCTTCTGAAAGAGTTGCTCTATCACTTCCTTCTGTTTGCGAGGATCTGTGCGGAAGCGCTTAACTCTTGTCCCGTCTTGGGACACAACTGCTTTGTTGTTCCCTGCTGCAGTTGTTTGAATTTCGTCCTCCATTTTATCATCTGATATGAAGATACTACAATGGGGGAAAAACATTACAATAGACAAATCACATACATTAAGTAAAATTGAGATTACTTTTTACAAATAAGAAACTGAACTGAGCTTAAGTTTTTTACTTAAAATTAATGTGTGTAAAAAATAAAACTACTACTAAAAAAGAAAGAAAGAAAGAGAGATTATTAAGACTCGCGAAAAGAAAATACAGATTAATCAATTTAACCCTATCAAATATAAACGCCAAAAGAATTACATTAATTATTTTACAATTATATTTGAAACAATAATGAGTATCGTTAGATACTCATAAATAAACTTAACTAGTATGAATTCAAATTTTTTATTTTCTTACAATGTCAAATAAAAAATTTCACACATTTCTGAAAAAAAAAGTAATTAAAAATAAAAGACCAGAAAATTCTTTGAATATTAATAATTTATGTTTTTCAGTCAATAATATCTACAGCATCTAATTAATTTTACTAAAATTGTGCTTGATCATTTCTTAAAATATAAAGTCCTCAATCATTTATATAAGATTAACATAATTTTCTGGTTACTGTGGTGCAGTTTTATTTAAATATATATTGTTATATGATAATATTATATTGTTACAAAATTAGCAATCACTGAAGTATATACATTTAAAGAATTAATATATGTTGAATTCTTAACAATGTCAAATTTTAAGCAATAAAGACAAACTATTTAAAATGGAATATGTTTCAATAATTTGAAAAAATTAACTATATCTTTCCTTCAAATAAATCTACATTGACAATTTAGATCGACATTTAAAATAAACACATGTTTTTTTATTTTTGAAAATAACCTCATAAACCAGATGAAAAACTTGTAAAATAGTTTGGCAATCCAATGATAGAGGCAAACGAATGAAGAATATATATACTTTTTTCTGCTCTATAAAACACAAAATAAGAAATTTTCCATTAAAAACACTAATTTGAGTAAGCATTTTCTATGAGAGAACATTTTCTCTTAAAAAAAAAAAAAAAAAAAAATTATATATATATATATATATATATCCTTAACTTTTGGAATCCACTGTATAGCTTTCATTATTAATAAAATTTTTAAACTGAAAAATTGTTCAGTCCTTATTTTTTGTCAGTTATTTGCACTGAAACAAATTAAAACATAATGCTCCAATGCTATAATACCTAAACTAATTTGATAGTTTTAAAAATAAAATAAAGTTTTCTCTTTAAATCATAAAATAATCATTTGATTATTACTAAGCTTGTAATACTTGTCAAGTTCAAAAAACAAACACCCACTACATTTCTATCATTTTTAGCTTTTAAGTATGTTTTTAATTAAGAGTTTACATGCCAGATCCTCTAGCTCTTTTCATTATCCATAAATAAGAATTTCTATCACAGATTGCGGCCCATATTCATGAATTGCCAAGAAAGAATCTTAGAAAATTTTCTTGTACACATTTTGGCAGATGTGTATGGAGAAAGCAAAAAATTTTTGTAATTAAACAAATTTTGGAATTTATTTCAGGACATTTCATTTTGAAGAACGACTAGGGTAACAGTAACATAATTAAGTTGCTTGATGAAAATAAAGAATACATTCTATGTTGTAGTTGTCCCTGACCCACAACAGATCTCTGAATTGAATTATGTTTTTACTGTTTTTGAAGAAGTCAGACTTCAATAATATTGCTTTAAAGGGCTCACCATGATTTAGAAACAGAACTATACTCTTTGCAGGGAAAGGCAGGCTAAACCATTTTTACAGTTACCTCTTAGTATTTGTCTATAACATAGAATAAAGTGAAATTCTTATCTTTTTAATATTTAGTATCAAATATGACAAAAACAAGATACAAGTGAATGTGAATGCAATTTGATCTCAAATTAAACCAATTGGTCAATGGGCTAAACACAATGGACAAACACTATGTAATTTTAGACTATAATTAAGTTAAATGATTGGTATCTAACTAAATATTATACCACATTAGTATTGAGACAGTACACTTAGAAATATTTAGAGCATAGTTTGTCTACGCACAGAGGTTTCTGTTTGGAGCAAGAAATATTAACTCTATCAATTGGGGCTTTGTTATTTAAACCAACAAATAGCACAATAAAGGAAATGATGGGCGATTTCCCCAAATACTCCCTGCAGAAAGTAATTCTCAATAGTGAAGCAGCCTCAAACCACTCACAGGTCAGAGATTTTCAACATTCAAAACTTGCTGATACATGTCAGCAAGTTTGGAATGTTGAAAATCCAATTGAAATTGCTTTCATAACTATACCTGTTAGACAAATAACATTGCCAGTGAAATCAGTGATTTTTTTTAATAGAACAATAAAAATGAATTATTTTAGAATTTCATCAAAACAAGAAAGAATTTTTAAAATCATAAAATTTCCATTTTAAAATAGCAATGGAGGAAATAAAATTTCATGCATGAAAACAATTCAAAATAAATATGCAAAATCTTATTGTCATTAAAATATTTTTATAGATTTTGAAGGAAAGAATTTCATAGACTAGAAAAGTTTTGATTAGTATTAAAACAAATAAATTCCTTAAGTGAATACAATAGTTTAGTTTCTTATTTACATTGCAATATTATAATTGAATTCTAGAATATATTCTACATAAGCCTAATAATTTGAATTCCTAGTATTTTCTAAAAATTGTTTTTGTATATGCATTATGTATGGAATAGTTTTTTTACATACCTAAACAATATAACTATGCATTTTTGCGTATTAATATTCAGTTTTGAATACTTAGACCAATAAAGATTTTTTCTTTCAGCCAATTTAAAGCATAGAAATAAAATTTTAAAACAGAAGTGTTAAAATACTTGAAAGAAAGATAGAGGTAAAATAAACTCTAATGAAAGCATATAGTACTAAATTCTATAGTTGAGAGTTTATGCTCCAAACAGTAGAAGTAAGCCCAAGCATTTCATAATCATGTTATGAAATGGAGTAATTGAAAATTGCTGTAAAACATTTGAATATTCCAACCATACCTTTCAGGATGATTTTTTAATGAAAAGTGGGACACATTTCTCTTACAGGAGAAAAATCCAGAAAACTCCTAAGTACCACTTAGATACATATGCATGAAAAAAAAAATCAATACTTATGTATAAGCGCTACTGCAGCTTTTTAAGTCGATTGAATTTCAAAAAAATTTTCTAATTATAAGAAAACTTCATGATTAGTACAATAAATTTTCAAACAATAGATTAAATACTAATTCTATTAAAGTTCTGGCATGAAATTAGCTGTGGTGGTGTTAATAAGCAAGTACCCAGAATTCTAATAATATTATCAATTTAACTTCATTTTCTGGGTATCACTTGTTGTAGACTGCATGATGCTTAATTAATACTTGTTTTCTTTTTATGTAATCTTAGTGAAATTAATTTCTAGTAATAAGCATTTTAGTAAGTATAATTTAGTTCATAAATAGCTGCAATCACAGCTAGTTTAAATTGCAGATCTGATATTTTCTTATCTCAGATTTGATGATCTAAATTTCAGATATTTTGTTATCTGAAATTTAAAATAACTGTGATTGCAAAGTTGAAGTTGGAACATGATTGGTATATGGATATTACATGTAGTGACTTAATTTAGGTTAGTGTGAAAATTTAAAATTGCTTCAAACCTAAGATTTTACTGATTTTGACATAAAAAAATATTAAATATTTGCAAAATACATTTATTGTACTAATAATAAATTGTTAAGTAAATTTATTATTTATATCCTGGAACATTATTTTTTCTAAATGAATAGAATAATTACCATTCTTTTGGTCTTGTGCAAGCTCTGACATGGTAACGTAAAGTAGATGTGGAGTGATGTTGGGAATCATATATAAACAGAGCAGAACACTTAAAACAGCCAACAAAGACTTTGCAGATCATTTGTTGTTCTTCTCCTATCAGCCTAACATAATAAGGCACTTTTAATCGCTCTGCATCATTTTCAGTGATGAATAATTGAATATCACCAAACCATTTCCAGACATCACTTTTGAACTGTTTCATTCCTTTTGGGTTATTTAGAGAAGTCTTTCTTATAATTGCAGCTTTCTTTTGGGCAACAAGCTGCTGCATGATTGCCTTCAGTTTCCGAGTATCAGGATTGAAAAATTGGTTTCCAGCATTAGCACAAGCATCTTCAATGTCAGTGACGGTGGTATCAGTTTCTTGAACACTTGCATGAGCAGGTATGATATTATCCTGCTCAGATATACATATGACAATATTTTCTTCATATGGACTGCAATTAAAAATTCATATTTTAGAACATTTTGATGCAGAAGCTACAGACAGATTATTATTTATTAAAAGTTTGTACATGTTTATTAATAAACAAATTCAAAATAAGTTAAATAAACTTACCCATTTAGCTTCTGTTCAGTCAATAAGTAGATAAAATAATGTAGGCAAATTTTAAAATTATTTTATTTTTTGCTACTTTTCTTGCTTGCTATTTAATAAAATTATTTATTATTTGTAAGCTATTAATTATTTTTTTATTTTATAATTTACTATAGTTTATTTTAATCTTAAAATACAATTTTATTATATTTTTAGTTTAAATTTTAATTGATTTAAAAAAGTATTACGAGATAATTAGTAGGATATTAAATAAAAATATGAAAATATATTAAAGAATTATAGAGAAATTAATGGATAAATTCATAGGGATTTTTTTTATCATCTGTTTTTGTGTTATACATATTCCCACCAACAATTGCTGCTTTGCTGGCTAGTCATTGGCATTGTCTTTTCTTGCATTGCATACTGGCTTCATAATTGTTAAATATATTATATAAGCAAAAATTGATACGAGTTAAATTTTGAAAATAATTTTCAATAACATTTTCAACAAAAACAATGAACTTGAAATTTACTTGAATATAAAAATGAAGAGCTGATTTGATGCTCTTGTGCTGACTGAAGATGGACACCTTTCCCTCAGCCATGTACTTGAGCTACCGCTCTGGTACAAATGATGTTACTCCAGTTAATCATTTAAATTATATTACAAACAATATAACTTTGTAAACTAAAAAAATGTTTACTAAAAAAGTAATTTAAATCTAAATTTTTAAAAGCACTACAAATTAGCTATATAAGTAGCTTTTCTGAAAGATTTAAAAATATTTTTTTTTACAAAAATTACATTATCACTTCAGCTTAATTAAAATTAAAAAATAAAAAAAGTGTACATAAATTTTTCACCAAATTTAACAGAAATGAAAAACCAACGAAAATCACTTAATTATTTGCATTGAAATTATATTAATCATTTTATGTTTTAATAACATATATTATTCATAAATATGGAATTAATTTTACATTTGAAAAAACGGGAAAAAAATCATGATTAAAAGTGGAAGGAAATTAACAAATAATCAACAGAAAGCATTGTTTTCTATTGACTATTTGTATTTGAAATATTAAGTATATCTAAAGCTGTAAAAATTCAAAAATAAAGAACAGAATTACAGGTGCAAGTGAGATTTAAATGGCTTCAAAACATGGAAAATTGATTTTTTAATTGCTTTTTGCTAGAATTAACTAATTATCAAAATTTTAGTAATTGCATATTTTGGATTTAAGGTATACTCATGATGTACAAAATAAGAACTGAAATATTTGATAATTATATCTATATATTAATTTTAGTACTTTTCAAAACAAAAATTTAAAAACTCTGTTTGAAATCCTTTAAACATATGCTTGCCTGACATGGAGTGCTTGTTTTCAGACTAAATCACAGTGTCCAGGCCAGTTTATTTCACGTTCTGATAAAAACTAAATTTGATTTTATAGATGGCCAACAAAGTGTAAAATTTATTATTGTTAAAAGTTTATTGTATGGTCACCCTTGGGGACTTTTTCAAAATATTGCCATTTTGCACAAGCAAAATATAAAAAAGGAGAAAAAAAAAGAGTAGGGAAAATTATTGGCTGTATGGAAAAATGACGATAATCGGGTTACCAGAAAATCCTATTTATCACCAAATCACTCTTGGTGTAAAAATTGGGCCAAGAGTGACCGTATAGAAATCTGATTCAAAGAGTAATGATTTGCTATTAAGTAATATTATCATCATATTGTCTTGCTAATTATGGCAAGATGGGAAGTTGTGTTAACAGTGAAAGCAAGAAACGACTAATAAAGATAAGATTATTTCAAGTTAAGAAAAATGACTCAGGCTGTTTGGTAATAATCTACAACAGTGGACAGTATTTTCTTTAATGAACAACACATGGACTGTTGATGGGGGTGGGGGAGGTCCAGGTATATCAGTTAAATACTTCAGAAATCAATCAAGTCTGCTTAAACATAAGAAACACTATAATATAACGTAGAAATAAACATTGAAAACTTCCATTAAATAGTATGCTTAAAAAAATAAAAAAATTATTAAGATGTCTAGAAGTAAAAACAAAGGCACAGCACAGCATAAATTTTTGGAACATTTTTGAATTTGGTGAATTTTACTTTTTTGTGAGACTGGAATGAATTTAAAATAACAGACTGAAAATGGTTAATCTGCGCTTTAGGTCCCCTACTTCGCCAATCCACGAATTTGAAGCGTTTTCTCGCGCATGCTCAATAATTACTCGTTTGTTTTGGCCTTTTCATTGGTCTCTAATTAAATTTCACTTTGAAATAGCAGTAGAATTTTCACCATGGCATCAATGTTTTTGAAAAAGCGCCAAGGAGGGGACCTAAAACGCATTTTCACCCTGAAAATATGTCAATACATGATGTTTAGTTTTTGTATGGGGCTTAATTATTCATTTCTTCTTATATTGTTTCAATAAAATGAAAGTAAAGTGTATTTATGTCTTGCGTTTTAGAAGACTTTTCAAAATTTCGTATTTTGCTTGTTTTAGTTTGCTTAAATAAAAAACATTTTTCCTGTTCTTTTCTTTAATTTAAAAAAGGTAACATTTTGCTTTTACGAATTAGATTTAATATGTTTAGTTAGATATTAAAGCCTTATTTTTAATAGAAAATGTTATCACAAAGGTAAAGCCAGCTTGGAGAAATTTTTTCATTTCCAACAAATCCGAGACATGGCTAAAATTTTAAATGACAGCTGTGCCAAAGGTAATGTTAAAATTTAAAATAAAAGATACAAGCCTTTTGGTTGCGACACGTGTGCATAACTTTTCTCCAAAGACAAGTAACGGTGGAATTTTTAATATCCCTCATTACAACCTTGATTTTAACAAATCAAGGTATGTTAAGCCATGTGACGTCCTTTAATGTTTTTCACACATGTATTTCAAACATTATTAATTTTAAACTAAATATATATATAATGCATTCTTACCTAACAGATTCATTGCAATTTAGAGTCTCCAAAGCATCCACAAATGCGGCGACATCTGAACTACACACCAAAGATGTAGAGTTATTTTCCATTTTAAAACAACTTATAACTCTTAAATTACGTTTTATTATATTAGATCAAAAATATATGCTTGGAGCGTCGTTTGACATCATAAAACGTAAATTTATCTTAATTAATAAGCCGAGAGAACGAGTGCTAAGAATCACGAAAATATTTCTTTTTGGCACTACCATTAAAAAAGTTTCAATATAAACAAGATATTCACGGTTAAGATTAATTTCTAAACTATCTTATTGATTGATTGATATTTTGCAGTCACGGTTGCAACTTCTCTAGAAATGTGATTAATCAATTTCAGGATAAGTTTAGGATATGATATACATTTCCAGCAGCTTATTTCTGTCGATCAAAGATTTTAAATATTCCAATTATCTTATATGTTAGAAAAATGTCAAATGATATGATTAACAGCTCATACCCTCCTATCAAAACCACGGCTCATCAGTGGAAACCGTAAAATGGTTGATAGTTCTGGTTATAAATTTGGGCAAAATGAAATATTCGCGTTGATTTTCTCAGTATATAAATTTGTGAATGTACCATGAAGGTCTCCCATTTCTTACTCTATAAACCTGGGAACCAACTAACTTCAAGATACAAGAATAAAATTGTTATCAGACTTCTAGACAGCACAGTTTTACGTGAAAATGTAATAAAATATTCAAGTAATGAAAAGAGAAATTTTTTATTAATATAAAATTAAATAAAACTAGTTTTAATTCGTAGAAAATTACTTTTAAATTGAAATTTTTGCAAAAACATGGGTGAACTTATTCGTAAATGTAGTAAGCATTCCAAATATTTATTTTTTTGAGCGTTAGATGGCGCAAGCATGTTGGCTGGAATTCTGTTTTGTTGTGTGCGTATTTTGTGATCATGCGTACTTCCTTCATCTAGTGACAGAAAGAAAAGACAAGGATTGTAATAGCAAAGCATTTATTATTTTACTTGTGAAGCAGCTGATTCGTAGTCAATCATGAATATAATTATGTTTCGTTCTTTTGGACGCAATTTAATGGATAACATAGATTCATCTGTTTTTTATTATTAAAGAGATTGTTATATAATTATGAACATTTACACAATTTTATATAGGTAGCTCTTGTACCAAGTACTTTCCATGGAGAAAGTTGGGGATTATGAGTATAATACGAAAGATATAATTGGGCATGGAGCTTTTGCAATTGTTTTCAAAGGAAGACATCAAAAGGTAAAAATTAATCATTAATCTTCACTAAGAAAAGATAATAATGAATTCATTTAATTTTGATAAGTCATCAATACCTATTGTTTACATTGTTTTAGCCTATTTTTTTTTTAATTTATTAAATGTGTTCCACATCTATTTAATCAGATTTTAAGTTTGTAATATTTAATTTATATATGTAATGCATTTATTTCCAATACAAAATAAAATATCTAGATGAAACTGGCTATTTTACATGACGTGATTTAACAAATACATCTCTTTTTGCATCATATTTAAATAAATTTATTTTAAAGCAATGTATTATTTAATGAAACAATAAAATTTATGGCCTAAGTTATTTATCTTCAAATTTAAATGCATTTTTCATTGAGGAATATTCTGTAGTAAAATTCTATCTTTCTGTAAAAATTATCTGTTATCAGATGCTCATCTTTTTAAATAAACTGTAATATTTCTTATTTTATATATGTAAATATGACATCTTTAAAATTTAGTATATTAAAGAAATAAATTACTGTCAATGTAATATTGTTTATTTATCAAATGTAATTATATTTACAAAACTCTTCTATGTGTTATAGGCCATTTGTTATTATGTAGTGGAATGTTTACCATTTTCTCACATAATAATATGAAATTTAAATTTATTTCCACAAAATCAATCTTTACAGTATATTATTTAAGAGTTTTTTTTTTATAATTTGAGTTTTGTTTAGCACAAAAGAAAAAATTGTAAAATGTACTAAGTAAATTAAAATTTATTGTTAAATTCTTTGCCAGATAAACTAATCTTAAAGAAGGAATTCAAAAAATTATTAAATTTTTTTAAGTGTTTTTAATGAAAATATAAGTTAGAATCTTAGTGATATTTTTTTATTTATTTTTTCCTTTGTATTTTTATAGTTTTTTTTTAAACATGCTCCTGATAATTAAGATTTTAATTATAAATGTAATATGAAAATATAACATAGATCTATTCATTTTAATTGTGTTGAAATTTAAAAAGTTAATATTTTTGATGAATTATTTTTAAATAATATGACTAATTCAAATTGAGGTTCAATTGTTATCTTATTTAATCATAAAATATGATATTGTATTTTTTTTATACTTCAATCAAATGTAAGCATTTGTTAAAATGTAAGTATATATATTTATACTGACCACTGTCTTTCTTATGTTATTTATTTTGTTTTTTCAAACTTGTGAATTACATATAAACATGTATTAAAGTCATATATATATGTCTGTGTAATGAAGTTTAGAAATTAATTGTTAAAACTACGCATAATTCTATTAATTTCTGGTTTTAAAACTGCATTTAAATGTGAGAGAGAATTCCTTTATAGTATGAAGAAATGTTAAGTTTTATATTATGTTTATGAGTATGCATGCTATGTATGTGTATTGTATATATATAAACAAAAATATGTTGAAACTGTTTTTTATTTTAAATATTAAAAAATGTTAAATGTTTTTCACTTCATATTTTGAAAAAAATTTTTTAATTTGAAACATTTATTGACTTTTTGCTAATAAGATTGAGAGATAATATGAATACTAATATCTCATAAATGTGATTTTGGTCGATTCCTTATTTCTTGCAGGTGGCAATTTTTTATTTATGTTAAATATAAAACTGTAAAAATATTTTTTTTAATGCTAGAAATTGTGTTTGAATTTGTATACAAAAATTTTTCTACTGTTCCACGATTCTGAACCCTTCTGGCTTGAAACTATTATAAGTATCCTAGGTGGAACTATTTTTTAATTCTAAATTTAATAATGTTTAGAAAAAAGGGAGAATTACATGCCTAGAAAAATAGTTCAGATTTTCTAAAGAATGATCTATATAAGTACTATGAAAATTTATCAATATTCCTTATTTTTTATTGAAAAAGCCTATAATTTCTTTTCAAACAGATTTTCAATATAAATATATCTGAATAATTATGGATTTAAATATCAAAAATTGAAACTCTTGCTAAAATTATTACATTATTTTCCAAAATAAATTGAAAATTTTCATTATATATTGACTCAAAGTATCATTCGTAATACTCAAATAACACTCAATGAAAAAAATAAGAAAGAACATTGAATAAAAAATTATTTGTTTTCCAATTTTGTATCTCTTAGGTGTACAATTTTATAGAAGCCTTATATGAACTTAAGACTGTAGAAATATCAGCTGGTAGATTCCAGTTTTGGAAAGGATTTTTAATTTTTCACTTTGTAATCAAATGTAAACTTAAATAAGTGAGCTCTTCATTAATAAACAGCTTAATGTGAAAATACATTTCAGATTAGCCCCAATCATGAAAATTTGTACTTCTGTGTGTTTCTATATAATTTAATCAATACATATGTTATCAATTTAACTATAGAAAGAGGTAATTAATTTTTCTTCTTTAAACTGTTAAGACATTTAATTAGTTAAGATTAAGATGTTAATTTGTACTCAAGCTTTTTAAAAATACTCTAACTAATAAAGTGAAATATTAAGTATAGTATTTTGTATATTTTTCTCAGCTGGTAATAAAATGAATTATACTAATTTTTTAAGTATAGAATCAAAGTATATTTTAATATGTTTGGGAAATATACTTTTTAAATTTAATGATTTATTTTTTGAACTTTTAGATATTGTAATAAGATAAGTAGCAAAAAAATTTAATGAAGAATTTTAATTTTGAAATATTATTGCAATCAAGAAAATTACTTCCTAAAGTTAGATGGTTGTCAATGAAGCCATAAGTCATTGTTTTGAATCACAAACTTAATTCTGTGATTAATACAACCTTGCTAGGTTTATGTTTTCAAACATTGTTATGTGATCTAGTTCACTAAAATTTTTGTTAATCTCTTGCTTATAGTTGTTTTAAAACACCAAATGTAATGTTTTAAAATACCCAATAACAAAAATTCATGGAAATGATAAAAATTTTTACCTTTAACAATACTTTTATCTCTATTTTAACCTTGTCCAATTTTTACTTTGTCCTTTGGTTCAACTATTTGAGTTCAAATCCCAGCTTGAGCATGGATGCTTGATATGATTCAGAAACCACTTTAAATTATATAAATCCCAATCTAATTACCATTCATATGTGAAAAATGCTTGTTGAATGACAAACAAATGAAACAATTATTTATTTGAGCAGGTTTTTTATTTCTAACTAAAAATGAATCTTTTTTTTTTGTTTTAAGAAATAAAAGTTTCATTTTTTATGATGACTATGATAGTCATCTTTCAGATGTATATTAGTAGGGATAGCTGCTTATGCCATCTTTCCCTTGAGACACATGGTCCAATATCAAACTAAAAACTTCCTGAAAAGTAAAGATTTATATAAATTATATTCAAGGATCTTAATAAACAATTTTTAGCAATTCTCTGTTATGTGGTGTTAAATAACTGCAGTAAGGCACTTAATTCTGTTATCTTTCTCTTGTAGGATTTTCATTATAAAACAGTATTCTTGATCACAATTTCACAAAGCTTTTTGTATTAAATATTCATACTATATCTTTGCAGCTTGTCCTTTTTGGACCTTGCGCCACAAAACTTAACCAATCGTACTATATCTTCCTTTCATCTTCAAATACATACTGAATTTTAAAAAGTACGGATTAAAAGTGGGATTATTTGTCTTGTAAATAATAGGAAATTTACTATCAAATCTTTATAGATTATAACAAATTCAAGATTTATTTCAAATTAATAGGCTTAAATGGAATTTGGATTATGTTGATTTCTTCATTATTTTCTAGTGATATTCCATCTTATTTTTAAAAAATAATAAAATCATTTTATGGTGTAACATGTCTTCATAATTGCATTTTTTTATTTCAATTGTATATGCATTTATTTTTTATGAAGTTGCCTATTTTTTTCATGTAATATTGCATTTATGAAGAACTTCAATTAATAGATGGCAATTGTCAGTCTGAATAGCTGTATTCATTTTATTTGCTTCGTTTTATCATTTATGCTTTAAAAAATAGTAAAAGATGCAGTTAATCATCAATCTCATTTGACTCTTTGTATAAATATCCTCCCTTATATAATTTCTGATTGTAATTTAAGTTACAACCTTCTTTTTTTTGATTGTAATTTAAGTTACAATCATCTTATTTTGAACGATGATAATTTTTATAGTGTAAAAAAATAATTTTCTTTTGACTGAGTTTTGTTTAACCTATGTTGGCTGTATATATCAGTTTTAAATAGTTTTTTCTATTTGAATTATTCTTTAACATAGTTATGTCAAATCATGTAATCAAAGACAGCAGCACATTGACAAATTTATAGAAAATTTTACTTAACCATTCTATGACTGATTCTAATAGTCAACATACATCCATTGTTATCTTTTTTCATTTGCCCTTTAGTGACTATTTTATAATTTCTCCATCACACATTCAGTCATATCTTTCATTTTTATCAAATATCTATTCCTTTGCCGCCTACTCTGTCTAGTGGTCAGTGTGCTTGACTGCGAATAGGGAGGTCTGGGTTCGAATCCCGATTTGGGCATGGATGTGCTTGCTCTCTCTCCTGTCTTTGTTCTTTTCTTATATGAATGGTTGCCTACCCTATAAACGGATACCTATAGCATGTGTGTACTGAGGAAGTCTGAACTACAGTTCAGTTGAAAAAAAGCAGCGCACCTATACTGCCAGTCTGGTTGGCACTCGACCAAAAAAAAAAAAAAAACACCCTCATTTTTTTTATTACATAAGTATTTCAAATTTAAGTTTTGACTGTTTTAATTATTCAAAAACTAACAATTTAGTAATCTAAAATATTAATCTTAAAAATTGTAACACATTAAGAAAGTGTCATATTTAAAAGAAAAGTCATCTGTTTCCAGATATGATTAATGTGAAAGGATAAAGTTTCAAGCTAAATAAATTATTCATTGCTGAAAAATTTGTAATGAGAAATTGACTATAATATTGCTGCAGTTTCATTTCACCATCTGTAATACGAAAAATAGGTTTTATTATGCTGAACTGTAAATGTGCAATCATAAAACATTGCAAAGAACTCACTATTCAACTGGACCTCTAAACCAACAAGTATAAAGTTTGTTCAACCTACCTTGAGTATTTAATCAAATAAGATGCTTCTTGAGACTGTTAGTAGTGGATATTTTATTATAATTTGTTATAACAATATCCTCTTTGTGGTAAGTGCAGATGAGAATTTTCTGATTATATATGAGAGCTATTTTATAAGAGAACACATGGAATAGGTTGTTCTGATCATGAGTTACACTCTTTTCCATCAGATTAATTCTTGAAGTTCATTGCTCAATATAATGTGCCTCATAAAAGCAAAAAACAAGCTGTTAATTTGACATTTTAAATGAAAACTGTCATTGTCAAAAAAGACGAGAATTCTTTAGAATGAAATTGTCATCAGTTATTATTTTAATTTTAATGAAAATTTTGGTATTAAACATGCTTTTTTGTGAAAACTTTATGCATAAGGTTTCACTCCTGTTTCGCATAAAAGTATTTCCTGCTGTCTTGTTTACTAAAGTTATGATTCAAATCTCCATTTCGTTTCTCAATTATCTTTGGTTAAAAATCTTGTAGTTAAATGTTTACTCTTCTGCAACTTCAGTTAAACTATTCCTACACTAGGCATTTATTGTGGCTCGAAATTCATTTTTGCAACATCCTTTCTTAATCATTTTTTAGTCAATTTACAATTGGTTCTTAATTAAATTAATCCTTGTATGTAAAAAGTAATTGTTCAACAACTAATAGATTTAAGTATGGAAAATTAAGAGCTCATCAATGCAACCAAAACAATATTTTATTTTTTAACTGATTTTTATAAGAGAGCTTCCATGAACCATTTTCCAACTAGATAATGATTATGGGTGGTTGCTCTCAATAATGGTGTATTTCTGTTTTAGTATTTAACGACTGAGTTGGACAATATGTTGGAGATCTTAAAATACATTTGTCTAATTTAGAAACTCATTTGCACAGGTTGTGAGGATAAATTCCTCAATATTTCAGTAGGAAATGTATTTATGACAGTTTTTTCCTATATTCATACCAGATGCATAAAAAATTCTAGAACCATTTTTTACATAAATGTAAAAAATGGTTCTAGAATGAGACATAATTTATTTTATAAATTTTTCAGTCATTTTGTATCTGAAAATATTATTTGCATTTGTGCTAAAACATACTTGTTTTTTTTAATTCTTGTCCTTCCTTCTTTGTGTAAGAAATTTAATAGCTTGCTGTGTCAGTTACATTATTTAAAAAATATATATTATTGTGTAATAATATTAAGTTTATCTTCTAGATTTACAATTTTTAAGATTGAGTTTTTTGGATCATAATAGTTTAGTGGTGTAAGACAGAATGATTTTTAGTGAAATGTTTGAGGTTTGATCCTAAACATTATTAAATAATTAGAAATGGATGGTACAATACTGCTTTCTAGAACTTCTCTCTTATGCATCAAAATGGCTTGATCCATAAAAGATTTCAGAAGGTAAAAGATATTGCAGATGTTCAAATATCTTATGATAGTCTTTAGCTGTTATGCATCTACTACAAATGTGAAAGTTTGCTTTGATTATTATTGTAGTATTTACTAATATAAACAATTCTTTTATTTAATAGATATTTGTATTATAAGATATGGAAATGTAAAAAGTGCTGTAGTGTTTTCTTATGGAAATTTTAGATGAGGCTTGAAAGAGTATAAAAAATTGTTAAAGTATATTGTGATGTGTTGTGGTATGGATATTTTAGATGATGCTTTGAAGATTATATAGGTATTTTTGAAAGTATTACCTGATGTGTCTTGGTATAAGACAGTACATGGTTGTTGCAAAGGCATAAAGATGTTAAGAATTTGAAATATTAAAATGGGATTATACAAACTCAAGGAGACATTAAATTTATAGTTGTAGTTGACCTAATTTTTAAATGATCCTCTAACTGTAGAGCAAGGACCATATAAATTAGTTCCCACAGCTTATTTTATAATTTGTACATAATATTTTGGGTAAAATCATGCTATGGATGCTGTAAAAAATGCTGCATATTTTCAATTTTACTATAATATTTGATTACAAAATATGTACATTATGAACATATTTTATACATATTATATACAATATTATATACAACATATTATATACAATATTTGATTACAAAATATGTACATATTGATCTTTTGGTAATCTTGACCGAAATATGTCGCTGGAATGGGCGTATCAGAAATATGGATTTCAAATTTTAAAAAGTGTAGTGTGCATGTTATGCTAGGAATGTGCCAAACCTCTAGAAATACGTTAGGGTATAGAAAAGAAATAGAAATTTTGTTCAGGTCTGCAATTTGTCTACAATGTTGCTCTTCCCTATTTCTTTGAAAAACATTGGCTTCTTTAGAAACTTGTAAAATGTCTTCTGGTATGAGTAATAAAGCACATATAATGGCCAAAAAATATTAGATTGATGTAATGAATATTTGTTGGGATAAGTCATTCTTTGCTACATTATAATTTTGAGGAGCTGCTGCTTTGGAAAAAACATGAAATTAGTTTCCTTGAAATATGCATGAAATTAATTACTTTAACCATGGGGTGGGCAAATACCTTACAAAGTTATGTCATATCTGTCATATTATTGTGACATCACAGTAATATGTTTTATATGTTTCTGTTTGTTAATTACTTTTTAGCAGTATCGTTTTATTAGATTATTATTTTCATGAATGACGATATCCATCATCATAAGAGCTGTAGATAATATCTGTTATGCTGTTGTCAATTGGTTGGAGGGATATGACCTCAATATTGTTTGGACTTAATTAATTAGACTATCAAAGGTACATTAGCCAAGTATAATGATCTCCTCGAATCATACTAATTCTAGTTGCTTTGTGAGATTCATGTCATTTTTGAATATTGAAAAGAGATATTTGTTGCATTGTTTTGTATGGGTACAAATATGTTGGGGTGTTTTCGGTGTTCCTCCTTTACAACACACAAATGCTACTCATTATCCATTGTTTATTTTAAGTGGATAATTAAAAAAAAAATCTTTTGCTTTTAGATTATCAAAAAACATGGTACTGAAGTTTGCCCTACCTCACAGTGAGTTAGTGAGAAATAAATTTATTGATCTGTGTCAATGTTCAAGAAAGTTACCTTTCATTTTCATGAAGTTTTATGTATGTTTATTTACAGCATCTTAATTTTTTTTGGAAAATGTGTAATCAGTTCTGTGTGCATGGATAAATTTTCTTTAACTCCTTGTATTGTTTGTATTGAGATAAATAAAAATACTTTACAATCAATCATAACAACCTTCATTACATTTAAGAATATCTAATATTGTGGGGAAAAAAATTAATAGTTATTTGGCAATCGATCTGTATACCTGAATCTTTTCAACAATTTTTAAAGGGATAATCATCTTAATTTTTTCTCATAAATTAGCAATTATGAAACTATATTGAACTTGTATTTTAAAAAGTTGCCAAAATTTCCCTATTTAAAGATTTTCCATAAAAAGAGTAAATAAATTTTGTATAGAATCCTGTTGAGAACTTCCTTTTTAATTTAATAGTATTATAAAATATATACGTGTATTTTTTTATACAATAAAAATTGAGTATAAATCATTTTCAAAAAAAAAAAAAAAAAAAATGCATGAAAGGTACTTTAAAAAACAGCCCAGGAACACATTGACGTGTGCTGTAATGCATAAGGGGAGCTTCATTTTCAAAGGTTGTGTCGTCATAGTTCCTCTTTCCGTGAAAACGATGCAAACGATCCTGTGCGCATCCATTTGGCATCAAACACCCCGTTGATATTGGCATCGTGCCCAATTTGACTCTTCTCTGTGCCTCTCTGCAATTATTATTTAATTTCTTCCCCCTCTTCAAACTGCCATTACATAATACCAATTGTTTGCGAAAGGAATTTTCACACTGCGTTATTCTCACAGGAAGACGCACTGTTTCTACCTATTCTTGCGGTGGTGAATGGGTTTAGCGTAGGGTGTTCTATTCTCTGTAAATCTGTTTTATGTGTTGATATTTTAATAAAGAACAGATATTTTGAATAATATAATATCTGCGCGTGTGATATATCTTGGCCGATTTACGGTGGGAGTAAAAAGTATTTTTTTTTTTAGAATACATCAGTACTTGTGATTCTCCAAATGTCAGTATTTTGAAATTAATGACGTCCTTTCATTTAGCCTGAGATTTATGCGAGTCTAATTTTAATTTTCGTGATCTAGGTGTATAATATTTTTCGTTCCCCATTTGCGTTCAAAATGCAATCGTATATCTTTCCATAATGAAAATGTTTCCCGTGATGATCCTATTTACGCCGAATCAGCTTCCGTTTTTCTGCTTTAGAAGGTTCCTTTGAAGTTGCTGATTTGCGTTTTATACTATTTACCAATCTAAAGCAACCCGTGCTTTCTGCTCGCAGGTAAGGTGTAACCTTGAGGTGCAGTTATGAAATGCTCATGTTTGCCGTGGGAGACCTTGGCAGTGAGCGAGCGACTTTCTGGAGCGACGCAGTCTTCTTTGTTATCGAAGGTGACACAATCGATTCATCCGCCTACACACTCGCGATAACCAAGTTTCGGTTCTTGTTAGCAGCTGTCGATTCGAACAAAGAATGGTATGGAGGGGAAAGATTTTCTTGTGGCCACGAATTACTAGGTACTTCAGTAGTGCGCATATTCCTATATAATAGCAATTATTCTAAGTTATTATGAAAAACATTGGTACAAATGTAATATCTCGTCGATCTCTTGAAAAATGACGCCAAACAATTTGCCAACAACAGAAAACTATGTTCCCAATACGTAGGCGTTACTTTCTTTAACGAAAGTTCAGTCTTTGTAGTGATTACGGTAATTTTCTGCACAAAAAGATAATTTGATTGAACGGCTTGATACCATTTAGAAGGAATTTATGTAGCTTCATCTTCATCAAGAACACTTATTTCCAGTAGCTTCTGTTTGAGTTAGCCGCCAAGTATGATGTTAATCTTTCTAGGCATTACATTTAAATATCATTTCATTGCTATAATAATGCATCTAAAGTATCTTGGTATGTTTAGTTATCATTGGCAGTCAATTGTGCCACACTTTTGTTATTCATTCTAAGATATTATTTAGCATTTTTTAAAATTAATTTTTCGAGTGAATATTTTGAAAGGGTACTGTGTTCTTTGATTCAGTACACAGATTTTCACTAAAGCGTTTGTACTACAATGAATATGTAAGAGAAAAGGAAAATAAATCAGCGTGTGGTCCGCACTTCTATGGAATTGGTAAAAGTCTCGTGTAATCTGCTGATAATAGCATATTTTCAGCATTGATTATTTTTCCTAGCCTTTTTTGCTCTGAGGGTATCTCGTAAAATACATTTCCAAGTTTGATGACAATTCCAAATTAATTTTTTCTGTTAACTTATTCTGAAATGGATACGATTTTTGTATTTAAATCTCGCTGGGCCCATATGGGGTCATCAGTGGATGGAGAACGCTCATAAGGACTGGAAGGATTGCTGTACTGTTTTACGGTCTTTCTCAACTGGGATTTACAACTTGAATTTAGCATTTTAATCCATCTACTTCAAACATTTATCTTGATATAGGTATCGAACTTATGAAATATTGAACTGAAGGGTAGAATAATTGAGGTATCATCTCGGCTAAAAGCTTCTTTTAGCTTCGTTCCTACGAAGCGCTTTTGTGCTCTGCACCGAAGAAACTCTCTTTCTAATCGTTTTTGTTTTTCTCGAGCACGGAACTCTGGATACTTCTGTCCTGCGGTAGGAGGGAGAAACGATTCTGTTTCCTTCTCTCCCTTCCCAAAATATAAGGGATCGGCACAGGGGTGGTCTTAGTCGGCGCCTCTGATCGCGATTCAATACGCTGTTTTGTGTTTACTTACCCTCACCATTTTCCTGGTAAATACGATCGCACAGGTCAAGAATTTTTCAGGAGACATTGGAATTGAAATGATGTTTATAATCATTAATATTTATGATTCCATTTATTCTAATTCTTACTTTAACTGAAAATCCATTTTCTTTTGAAAGCGGTTTTCATTATCATTCTGTATTGCGAGAAAATGTTTGAAATTTTTTAACCATTAAGTCGTTGTTTCTTTCGTTACAGTTGAGATCATGTCATTTTATTCTTCTTATAATTGGTCTGCGAGTTAAACAAATAATCACTTTCACCAAAAATGCTGAATATACAATTTTGTCCACCCATCAAAAACAAGTCAATGTGTCAGTGGGATTAGCTCTTCAGAGAGCAGTTGGAAAGAAAATGTTGGCCAATATCTTAGTGGGATGGGTTGTTTCATATATTATTGGAGATTTGTCTCTCTCGATACCGCTATTAAAAATAAATACTAATGAATCATTAGGTAAAGATAAATTTATTTCATCTAGCATGTAAAGCGCATTATTAATATTTGATTGTTTATACAAGTAATAAATAAATCATAACATCCACTTTATGGTTAGTTTAAATCGGCAAGAACGATTTAAATGTTTTATCACTGATTTTTTTTTTTTTTTTTTACGAATGTTTCGTGATGTGCTGAGGATGATGACCCGATAAGACTTAGACTTGAATATTTAATATTTTTGGATATTCAAAATAGAAAAATAATATTCTGTTGTTTATTGTACAAAATACAAAACAGTTGTGAAAACTCTCAATTACGTCTTTTTTCAGCCTGCGACATTCTGATCATAAAATTCTGAGCAAATTTTATGCTCGTTTTTATCGTGAGCAAATTTTATGCTCAGAATGTGACAGAATATTATGAAAGTGAATGTGGATTGTGAGTGGTGAAAATATCAAATGGCAGCTTGATTGTGAAAGTGCCGAGGGTTTCCATCCAATATGCTGCACTCAAAATGTCTAAATTTCCATATTTTTCGAAAAATAAATTAAAAAAATAATTCCAAGTTCATAAAGTCTTCCCTGCTTCGTGGAATTTTTTTTTTCCTGTGTCTGTTTTTGGCAAGAGTGGTCATGTGGAATATTGATCATAGTTTTTCGTGATTTCAAGTTATCAACCTTATTACGTCATTCAGAATTCAGCTTTGTGTTGCATTTGAAGAAATATTCGAAAAGGCGTGATGAGTTATCTCCTCGATTTCCTCTTTTACGCGCGTCATTGAATATTTGGTCAAGGAAAGTATTTTCCATTCTTTTTGTTGTAAATTTTGTGGTTTGTACTTAATGAGTTTCATCAGCATTTTGACAATGGGTTAAATGATAACACGATAGGTGGTGCTTTGATTTTACACTGTAAAGTAAAAATTATTTACGAGTACTGCTCCATCTTAAGTTTTGAATGAATGCAATTTTGTAGAACTTTTCTTGAAGGATACGTGAAACATTTTGTTAAGTATGAATTTTGAAATGCATTTATAAAATGGATGTCTGAATGAGGTGTGGAAGGTAGTTCTGCTATTTCTATAGAGTTCTTTTTCGAATTTAATGGTTTACATTGCCGTTATATTTCTCGATGTAATGTATTTATGTGGTATTCATTGTTAAATAATTTAACCCTTCTTTGCATGATTTTTTCTTTATTGGTGAAATAAATCAAGTTGATATAATTCATGTTCGAAATTAAAAGAAAAATGGTTAAAAAAAATCTTAGTATATATTTATAGTATAAATTTAGCAAAAAGCAATATGCTAAAAATTTCCATCATCATCCAAAGTTAGATCATTAGCTTAGTACTAAATAGAAATAAAAGAGGAAAATAACAGAAACACGTGTTACAAACCTTTCTTCCACTCATTTTCAATTTTTTAGCAATAGAATCTCTAATATAATAAAACAAAATTATAAACGAAATCATACGTTTATTGCAACTACAACAAACAGCGGAATGAGACAACTTTAAGCACTGATAATGACACTTGTTTATTTTTGACAGCTATGTTTCTTTTTATGCAATGGACATTAAAAAGGTATCCAAACACGATCCACTTAAAGTGAACTTGTTCTTTTATATAATTTTTGGGCATTATAGGTTATGATGGAAATTTCCACCATTATGCAAAGAAGGGTTAATGTGAAAGTTGAAGCTATGCCTCTTTAACTTCTAGTGAAGTAAATTGAAGATAGCTTATTACCCAACAGGGATCGAATGGTGACCTCTGTCCTTTGCTTCAACAGTTGGTTAGTTCAATTTCCACCTAGGATTTAGAAGTTTGTGGTCGGAATCTGTTTTAAATTGTAGGTCCCCGTCTTAGTGCCAGAAATGGCCGTGGAACTCTAAGTTTGGTTTGTTTGCTTTTCGCTCAACGGTCATTTCTGTCTTTTTTTTTTTTTTTTTAAATAGGTTTAGGGTTCTAAAAAATTAATGTAAAAAGTGTTTATTTTTATATTCCATTATAACATTTATCGAAACTACTATATTTCAGACATTTGCTTATTTTATAATAGCTTCCACATAGTCAATGTGGAATGCGCAGTCATTGTTTTCACACTTCGATGCGGTAAACAGTGGAATGCTGCGTGCGTCACAGGAGTGACGTAATCAACAAAATAGAGGAGAGATAAAAGGAGAGATCCAACCTTTGCATCCTCTTGACGGAGGCTAAATCGAGCGCCCGCTCTAAAAATGGATCGCTCTTCGCTCCCATTGACAGGTGAAGCCGTCGAAGGAGAAATCGCCCGAGTCTCCGAGCGATTCGTTCTTTCGAATTTCTAAGATAGCTCCGTTTTTCCCTCGAGAGAAATATTTCTCCCTTCCTCTTTTGCTGCGTGAAAGGTCAGTTGATCGAGTCGTTGTTTGATGATGGGATACCGACTGGGTCATACCTCGTCCACTGTATGGCATGGAGTGACAGCTCAGAGGTCCACTGGGTCATATTTTCAGTGATACAAAATACCTTTTTGTTATTGTTCCTGAGTTCGTCGTTAGAAACAAGAACTATCTCAATCATTGCGTAAATTCTGGTCCGATTTTTGTGAAGAACTGAAAATGTTAGTTTAAAATTTGACAATGTATTCCACACATAAAACAAATTTTTCGAGAAAATATTTTTATTAATAAAATATAAAGCTACTCAATTTTTTTACTTATAAATTAAAATACAATGTTTATTCTTTATCCTACCCTGGCTAAATGAATTACGATCTATAATTATCTTGTCGAACTGGCAACAAAATGGTTGAGCAGTCTGACCTTCAGTTCAACAATTTATAGTTTTGATTAAGGCCTCGCAGTTGAATGTTGTGTTTTGGAATAACATGCGTAAGTAGGTTTCTTACGTGTGAGGAAAAAGTTGAGCGTTCAACAAACTAAACCATACCTGCAAGTTTTATCACTATTTGTGTATTTTAAAAGTATATATTAGGTTGGGGAAAAAGTTATCCATTATTTTTTCGGTAGACGTCTGTAGTGATCGCTATCTCGTCAGGTATCTATCAAACAATTTCAGATTTATGCTCGTTAGAAAGGTGACATTTGACACTAAAATATTCTCTTGCGGTTTTTTGTTTGAGTAATTCAGTTATGAGTACAAGGTTTTAAAAATAGAAGACAACAAACCGAAAATTCGATACAATTTAGTTTTTCTTTTATAATGGCGAAAATGGTAACCAGGTGGCTAAATTTGTGAAAGGTGTTTATCGTCCTATATATGACTGTAACAACCAGTTACGCACAATTTTGGTTTCGTCTATTCCGTTTGGGTATTTGGATGCTAAAGATGCACCTCGCATGGATACAACATCGTCGAGAATGTCTACAAAATATCAAAAATTATCAAACTTGACAGCATGTCAGCAGTCGTAGGGTACAAGACCTAAAAATGTACATGAAAGCTGTTTTAAACCTTTTTACAAAGCGAATCTGGTAGAAGTTACAAAAAGTTCACGTAAAAATAATGGATTTCTTTTTCCCCAACCTAATATTAATATCAGAAGCACTCGAAAAAATAGAGACGCAGGAGGACAACGGGGGTTGTTTTGACTATTGTCTGATGTCGTTTTCAGTCCTTAAATGAGGCCAACGTCCTCACTCTATGCCCCCTCCCCGCCTGAAAGAGGGATGAATGCCTTTACCCAAAGCGCGCTTCTCCTCCAAGCGGTCGAGGGTGGGTTTCCGTTTTCGGCGCAGCACTGGCAGCAATTGTCCTTTCTTCGGAGACTTCATTATGAATAGAGTTGATTGGTCTATTGTCTGTTGCCGGACATCTGAGTCTTCTCTTTTCTCCTGAGAAATATTCTTGAAACTAGCGTAATCAAAGTTCGAAATTCGTTTGTTTCCCTTTTAGAAAATCATTTTTATTTGGTTATACATTTAAATATTGGAATGGTGAAAATTGAATACATTTGAAAATATTTTATAGAAAAATAATAAATTAAGTTTTTTTTATATTATTATTTGTGGTAGAAAAAAAATGTGAAAAGAATTACTGATTTGTATTAGTACTTTTGTCTTTTCGGAAGTCACTTTTTATTATAATTTAAACCCCAGCATTTGATATCTTAAAGTTTTCAAGAAAACCTATTTTAAATTATGTATTTTTTATATATAAGACAATAAAGAAACTCATCCGAGTTTTTTTTATAACATTTTTTATTACAAATACCAATGTATGCATTGTTTTAAACTCGATCAAATAACGGCATTTAGTTTTAGTGTGCTAAGCTATTTCCAAGAAAAGACTGCCTGATTTCGTTTGCAAACGCAAAGTTTTTCTGTTGTTATTTCTGGATCAATGTTATGTCATCTGAAATGTCTACCTTTTATTTTGTCTGTTCACATTTTCAATTCTGATACACTTTTCTGTTTGTTTTGTAGCCTCATATCCAATAAGCCTTTCGCGTTCGTTTTCAGTTCAACAGGTCGTGCGTTATATTTCCTCTTCTGTCGTGGATATTTGTTGTTATCTGAAATCTATTTAGATCTAAGTTGCATTCGAATGAACCCTCATTGTCAAGGACAGTTAAGAGAAGTTAACAGTGTTTTCCAAGTTGCAATTGATAAGGCGTTGAAAGATATAGCCAGAAACAATTTGTGCAAGACAATTGGCCAGATAGTCAATCATCTATTTTGGGGATCTAAAACCCTCATCACAAAAGCCCAGAGATTCAAGATATCCACAATCGACTCAGAACGTACCAATAGTCAGTCGATCGCAAATATGTCTTCTCTGGATTAGAGCTCACGCAGGAAATGAAAGCGCTGATACACTAGCAAAGCAAGCAGCCTTAATCATTCATAAAATCAAATTAAAATGGCCCCAATCATATTTAATTTCAAATTACTTAATCATTTACTCTAATGGCTTGGCAACAAGAATGGAATGAGGTTGAACGAGGTAGATGGTCATGAACCTTCTGTTTCTCTCGATTTTCTAGCCAAGGATAACAAAGAAGTGCAGATTTTTTCTGGACATACTCCAACACCGGACTCCAAGTAGTGCTTCTTTAGGCAGTTGGGTTAGGACCGTTGTACATTACATATTCGAATGTGACCTTACCAAACAATGGTACCTAAAAGCACAGAAAAACTCTGAAGAATTCACTCCATTTCTCTGCTATGCTAGCAAAACTCTTTCTTTTCTGCACAAGATAAAGTACATAATCACCTTTATCTCTCTACGGAAAAGGATCAGAACTCTGAGGATAGTTCCTTAGCTGAGTAACAGATATCATCTTAACAATTTGGTAAAGGATAAAAATAATTGTATGGTATTTCGCTTACTTGTGATAAAGCATTCTTAATTATTTTTATAATATTGATTACTAAATTTTGCAACATTGATTCTAATAATTATACGCATTAAAGTGCCGCAAAATATTGACTTAACACAATGTAATCTGCAATATTAAATATCCAGGGTAGTTTATCAATTAGTAATTTTAATTTTTTGCCTAATTTTGTGTCATATTTCATAAATTTTGTCAATCTTATAAACTGTGAACAGACAATGCAGATATGATGAAGTATTGTAACGTAGCAGAATGGAGATGTGTTTTATTTATATATTTATCAATACATTGTTTTTATTTTTCTCTCATTCTTCAATATAATACATCATTTTAAATCTTTTACTCTGTCTAACCACTATATAACTGGGTGTCAAGACAGCTTGGAGTCTTCAGAAATATTCTATTTGGCAATTTTAGTGCGATATATTTCTAAACTTATTTCTTATAATGTTAGGAAGCCTGTAAATATTTAGTTTTATTATTTTCTCATTACTTGAAATAGTTTTACTATTTATTGTATTATATTTTTAACAACTTTCTTGATAGTTATAATTACAGTTGCGTAGACTAAGCTGCTGCAAAATATTAACTGAATCAGCCCTATACAATCTGTAATACTTTTTTTCTATTTTATTAATTATTATTTAAATATTCGAGTACAATTTATCCCCACAGAAAATATTTAATATTCAATATTATACCATTCAAACATATTACAAACTTAATAATCTGCATATAACAATGCAGATTTTTAATATATTGAAAAAAAAAGCAATGTTTCATAATGCAGTTAAAGTATGATTTTATACATGTATATATTGTAAATCTGTCACATTTTTTTGTTTTTTTTTCTATAGAATACATAATTTTATTGGTTATATATATACTATACAGTCTGTTTATTATCTGTTTCACCTGTATATAATTGTATTTTTATAATCAAGATTATTGAAGTTTTTAGGAATAACTTTTTTTTTAAAATTTTTTAATGCAATATTTACTCTATGTCCATGTCGTTTCATGGAAATTCTGTAAACAACCTTATTTCAGTTCATTTTGTAACTTCTAACATTGGGAACTCTTCTGAAATGCAATACTATAATTCTATTTTCAAATTTCGTGGCAATTCTGTCACATCCAGATGTACTTATCACCTAAGGTAGAGATCAGGTGCTCCGTTACATATGCCTACGCCTACAAAAAGTAACTGTTGGTAAAAATTAAATGAAATCTCGATTAAGATTCAGAAAGGATAAAGCCCGTAATTATGGAAAAAAATAACCTCAATGAAAAACTAAATGAGCCAGTATGAGGTTTTTATTAATAATAATAATAACCTCATATTGGTTCCCTTTTGGCATGTATCTCTCTAAGTGGAAGATCATTTAATGCTTCAAACTTCGCAAATGCCTCGTTACCTGATTTAGCCGCCGTAATCCTGCTTTACTTTTGTGTTTGGTAAAAAAAACAAGAACCATCTTCCTTCGTTACTCAATCCTTCAGTTTGTTGAGGAGAGATTGATGGTATTTTTTCTCGTCTAAAGGAATTGCATGTCATCAAAGCATTTCGAAATGAATAGAGTTGGATCGAAAATATTTCGAGAATTTACTGAATTTGGAAAATACGTACACTTACACAGTCGAAACGTTACAGAAGATATTGATTTGACGTTTCGATTGTTCAGATTGGTGTGTTGAGTACATGCTTCTCCTGCGCATTGAGCGATGCACAAACTAATCCAGGAAAAGTTGAGCTAATTCGGGAAATTCCCTCCTTTCTCGTTTGCCGCTAAACAAATTATCTGGTGGGAGCGAATTTGTTTCAGCCATATGTGCCGACAGTTGCCTTCGTAGCAAGAAGGAAAAACGGTGCAAGTCTTCACCCCCGGGATGTCACATGGCTCGATGCGACACTTTTAAGATGCCGCCTCCTCCCTTGTTTGGGTGCTCGCTCAGCGGATTTGAAATGGTTGCTGGAATACCTGTGCGCTAAAGGGATAAAATTTGTATTTGAGTGCAGAATGTTTTTGAAGGGTGCCATGCTGCATCGGACATGAAGAAGATTATGGCCGTCACTTAGTCATCGTGAAATGGTCACTGTTCTAACGTCTCATTTGATCAATCTCTCATGGTATTTTTGAATGTTTGTTTATTCCTTTGAGCCATCATCGGCGAATGATTGTCCGCTTGTTACAAGATCTCGCTACTGAAGAATGAAACAGTGTTCATGATTTTGCTTCTTTCTTTACAAGAAGAAGGAACAATAGGCCACAAGATAGGGGATAACGAGCTTAACTTACTGTCCCATCAGTCCTCCATATGACGAGCGCTCGGACCTTCGCTTCAACAGTTCGAATCCCATCCCAGATTTGAATGTTTCTTGTGAATTTATTACAAACTGATATAATTATTTCACATTTAGTAATAAATAACCGTTTAGTGATGAATAAAAATAATTAAACAGAGGCAAAAAGTAGAAATTTCATGCTTTTTTTTTCTTATTGTCAACAATTTTAAGAATTATTATGTGTTTGATTACATGTGTTACTTTTTTCGACAAATAATTAATACATGTAAATGAGATGCATCTTTTGTTTAACATCTTTTATAATCAATACCATTCGACAAGCTTATCTTTTCAACTGAGATCCTACTTCAGAAACACTCCTCATAACATTGTATTCGGCTGGGGGGTCCTTTTATAACAAATTACGCTTGTGGGTGCAGAAAATAAGAAGAAAATAGCCCGAATTCTGGAAAGAACGTTATACATGCGGAATCCTTTTCCATCTGTTTTTCATTTATGAGGTAGAATTCGCATTTTGTGTGTCAGTGTTTCCAAATAATTCCGTGGAATGTGAGATTGCGTTCGCCCGACAGTGTTGTCTGGAAACTTGTTCGAAAGGAGCCGATCCCGGAGAATGAAACGCAGGAGTTGCGCAAAGCTTATCGCAGTGCGCAAGATAAAGCCTCGTTGATGTTATGCAAAGTAAATAGAAAAATTACATAATGTCTGATTTCTCTGGGAATCGAATCGAGAGGATCTCTCTGTGTTTGGATTGCTCTGACAAATTACATTTTAGGAACTCATTCCGCGTCACCCGAGGTGTAATGTAAAGTCTAAGGTGAAATTTAAACATGTATGTCACAAGTTCTATTATGACTAGACCTTCACTTTCAAAAATAAAAATATCCTCTTGTTTGAAATTTATTTTTAAAATTACTGTACTAAGTGTCTTTAGATTATATACTTTAACTTATTATAATTTAGTAAATAAACAAGGTTAACAATGGACACTTAATAAAATCCCAAGTTCATTTTCATGAATAAAGTTTAACAAGTTTAACTCAGAATATCATACATTACATAAACAACATGGCCAAGCTCAATTCCAGATCAATCTCATCATTATTAGTAATATTTAATACACTAATTACTAAAACACAATTGTACTCAAAAAATGAAATTAAAAGCCTTTTACAATGCTAACTATAGTACAAGAAAGAATGTCCCGAGTTACTTACGAGAGAATCACTTATCTGGAGATGCATGGGTAATCCACGTGGGATGCTGTTAGGCTTACTACTGGACCTGACAACCAGGAACCCTGGAACTTGTTAGACTGGACTGTTTAATCAAAAGAAACCATTTAGACGAACTGTACCACCTCGTGAAAACATCAATATGTCTCAGCTCCAGTGGAATCTATCGTCTATATTCGTACTCTATGTTCTCCCTCGGCTTCGGCGCTGATCTCGTCACGTCCATTCCCTCGTCAGGATTCTCTCCCGAGGCAACTCCAGGCGTCTCGAACCCTTCTTCTTCCCTCGACAGGCTTCCGGTTGTTCCAGCCCCAAAACCGGTTCCTTGCTGTCCCCTTGTTTCATTTCATGAGTTCTCCTCGTGATAAATTACCCAGCGCCCCCTCACAAATAGTTCTAATTGCTAACCACAAGAAAATTTAATTTTTATTCATTTGTGGTCAGCACATTACTATAACTATATCTCAATAATTTAAAGATATGTTGAAAACACGAATGCTTAAAAAATTAAACATTCCTGTAATTCCTGTTAATGTAATGCTTAATAAATAAATAATATAAGGTCCTGAATTTTTTTCAACCTGTCAAATTACCCCTCCCCCCGCACGATACATTTTGTCATGTGTCAAACCGATCTAAATGAATGTATCGTGTATGGCGGGCTTAAGAGAGACTGTTCCAAAACAACTGTGCTATACGCCGCTGAAGCTCGTTTCAAGAGTTATTTTAAGGAAACTGTTTTATTATTTGAGAACAGTTATGATCGTAACCATTCTTGGAATAAAACGTCCTCTAGAGCAACAAAACAAAAGAACTGTTACTGAAAGGACAAGACGATGCAATAAACTCGAAAACTATTTGATCAGCTCACTTCATGGTAGCTAGAATTCGACTGTTTTGTGTAGTTATTGCCATTCGATGATAACTGAAT
>JAPDSC010034629.1:63510-88450 GCA_026290005.1 Latrodectus geometricus | reverse complement strand
CATTCGATGATAACTGAATACCCATTGTCAAGATCACAAAAACTATTGTAACATTTTCCTGTACAGTAATCCTTGAATCTTTGCTGAGAAGTTATTTTCTGGTATTATGATTGTTAGTCGTGTTAAAATGTTAGCTTATCGAATTCCGTTTCAAATCTTTGATATTCTTTAGCATTCTTATGGGAACCATCCTGTACATAGTTCTTGTTTTGATCAAAGATGTGTGTATGTTACTCTGGGTTACATACAAAACGTTTTTTTTTAAAAAAAATGTATTTCTTAACAGCTATATTTATCATGTTTAATTGAGAAAATAAACTTAGGCATTTTCCCTTAAAACAAAGCAATGAAAGTTTTAACTGCGCAAGTTTCTAAATATAATGATATCTTCTAACAAAAAGTCAAATTTTCAAAATAGAAATATTTAAGCGAAAATTTTATTAGTTATAAATATATTCATTATTTTTAAATTCATGTTTTTATAAAAATGAAACAATTTCGATTTATTTCTATTATTAAATATGCCTATTTATTTAAAATAGGTTATGTTAAGAATTTTAAAAACGAATCATATAATTCTGTGTGAGAATGAGATGATCTAAAACCAATGAAATGCATAAAATCTAACTTAAGGATTACAAGTTTTGCTGATTTGAATTCAACCAAGCATTCGAGGTAGCCTGGTTTCTTTCGTTCGCCTTTGTTTGATGTTTTTTGGCAGAATTTAAGCACTTACAGTTAGGTTTTTGGAAGTTGTGATAGTATATGTACGTTAAAAATATTTTTTTTTAAACCATAAAGTGGTTGGGTCTTTCGTAACAGTTTAGATCATGTGTACGTACGTCACTTTATCTTACTTATAATTGGTCCATGAGTTAACAAATAATCGTTTTCACCAATAATGTTGAATATACATTTTTGTCCACACATCTAGAACAAGTCAATTTGTTAGTGGGATGAGCTCTTTAGTGAGCAGTTGGAAAAAAAATGTTGGCCAATATCTTAGTGGGATGGGTTATTTTATATATTATTGGGAATTTGTGTTTCTTGATACCGCAATTAAAAATAAATTCTTATTCATCATTCAGTAAAGATAAATTTATTTCATGTAGTATGTATAGCACATTCAATATTAATATTTGATTGTTTATGTACAAGCAATAAATAAATCATAACATCCACTTTATTGTTAGTTTAAATCGTCAAGGACGCGATTTAAATGTTTTTATTTTATTAAATTTTTATGAAAAAAGAAATAATTGAGAGAATATTTAATTGTAAAAACCGCTTAAAAAAATTATGACTAGCTTGATGAAAGGATAGATAGCCGTATAACTATATAGAGCCTCTTCAATTTATTTAAAAATGTAACTTGGTATAATATATTTTATGTTACATTTGTTTAAATCATCTAAAAGTTTAAAATAATAGAGTGTTAGTTTCATAAACTTGGAATTTGAATGTAAACAATTTAATTTGCATCAATGCCCGAGGTCATCGCAAAATTATGCAACTCGCCATCGAAGATGTAATCCACGGAGATGTGCTGTATTCTGCATGGTAGAGAATGTTTCTGGAGATAAGACAACAAATTTCTTGGGAATGTCGCTCATCTCTTCAATTGTAATCTAAATATAAACCCGCGATGTAAATAAAACAGGGAATTGATATGCTTCCCCTATCTGCTTGCATTAAGCACTCCGTTCACGACGCATTCTAATCAATTCTATTTAAATGGTTCCGAATACTCTTGCTGTGAAACACGTGATCCTGAAGATTATTTGCACGCTTTTGTATATTACATGCTGATAATACGGCTACGTAATCGCCTTCTATACCGATATCGTATAATTGACTTTTTCATTGTTTTCAAAAATTTAATTTTCAGCATTTTAAAAAGAGAGTTAAGTTTTTTCGACTTTTTTAGACAGTGGTGTTGTGCTAATTTTTTTTTTTTTTACCGGAACGCGTATATATTTATAACGGAACGATATACAATTATATAGACAGGGCCGATCCTGGGTAGACAGCCGCTCTGTGCGGTCTTATGTCCCAAACTTAACGACGGGGAAGGGGGGGGTGATTTTCCATGATAATCCTGGCGGCGGCGGTTTTTTTTTAGGTCTCATATCCCAAATTTGACGACGACGGAGAAATTTCCCCAAAATTTCGCCTGTCGCCAGGATCGGCCCTGTATATAGCATAAAAAGGAAAGGAAACTAAAATCATTACGAAACCCATTTTGTGTGTGTGTATATATATATATATATATATATATATATAAATATATATATATATATATATATATATATAAATACAATAGGAACGTTTAATAAAAATTAGTTAACAAATTATAAAATACGCATAGCTCATAGTAGATACTCAAATAATATTGCATAAAAATTTTTAACAATACATGAAAACACTAATGGTTTTTATAAAATATTCCAAATAGGATTATGTTCAGGATCTTGTGGTTGAATTTTCCTTGTTTTGTTGTCATCCGCTGAACGATGAGACCTTAACCATATTTTTACATAATCTAGTTTAAATAATTGTTTTGGTAGGCCATTCATTTTTATAAATAAAAGATTTGCTAGATTTTCAATTAATATTCTATTTCTTTGTTCTTTTAAAATAATATTCATATTACTGAATCCGGAAGCGATAGGTGCGCGTTGGAGGCATGCTGCCTCAATGTGCGGCCTGCCTAACTCTTTTTAATCGACACTTTGACTTAGGTAGCGTGCATAGAATATTTTGCTAACAGTAGTACTTATTAATCTTATTATTACATTGTATTGGTTCGGGTTCGATTCAAACACATATAAAAATTCGTTAATTCTTTTAAATTTTTTTTTCAATGCGTCAGCCAATTTTCGTTAGCAGAAATCATCTTTAGTTCCGGAACGTGTTCCCGTCCAAAAAGGAAGTACCGGAACGACGTTCCGGAGCATTCCGGCTCGACAACACCACTGCCTTTAGATGAATTCCAATCAAATGATTTCGAACGCAGTTTGTAAAGTTTGTTTGTGTGCTTTTATATATTACATGCCAATATTACGGTTACCCAGTTATGCCGTGTTCCAATTTTTAATTAATAGTTCCTTTTTTCTAGTTTCATAAATAGTCAGCGTATCAATATAGAAGGTTAAGCGGATTTCCCTTTACAAAGCTTTCAGATGGATTCCATTCGAATAGCTTCGAACATGTTATTCTTCTGAAACATAAGATTATGACGATTATTTTTGCAGTTTTATGTATCGACGTTCTCCCTGATACTAGAACACTGTTTCGATTTTGTTATTTCTCTTTTCAAAATTTAATTTTCAGCCA
This sequence comes from Latrodectus geometricus, assembly GCA_026290005.1. NCBI lineage: Eukaryota > Metazoa > Arthropoda > Arachnida > Araneae > Theridiidae > Latrodectus > Latrodectus geometricus. The sequence continues at coordinate 85,114 of JAPDSC010034629.1, read as the reverse complement.
TTTTAGAATGGAAAAGGACTTTTCTGCGTAAAATGTTCTAATCTATAATCCATCCACTGTAAATTTCTTTATTGACGTGTGATACTTATTGTTTTTGAATGGAAACAAAATACGATCTGCTTGTTTTTAACAATTTTGTATCAGAACTAAATTGTTCCATTTCTGAGTGTCCAGCCACCCGATCAGAAACAGTTACGACACTGCCCTTCGCGCAACAAATGACAAAGCCTCGAAGGCACTGTCAAAGTTCATTGGCCCGGTCACGCCGATTTTGATCCATTGGGTCGATCGTTGCGTCCATGCGTGAATTGCCTTATTGAGTCGCTAAACAGCGAGTTATTAGCGGACAATGTGCGCTCGACAATTCATTTCAGCTCTGAAATACCACGTTTTCATATAGTTCAGAATGATTTTGCAAATGAGAAAGAAATTATATACTCAAGATTCTCTGTTGAATTGTTCTCTGTTTTGCATGTTTTTGTAGAGCTTTAATGCCTGAAGTGTCTCCTTATTAAATACTGATCTGCCCATACCATTAAATCGAAGCAGCATAGAAAAATTTAAATTTAAGTGAGTATCGGATTTGATACTCACTTAAATGAGTGTCAGCGTTATCCGATGAAATTCTGGTGAGAAGAATTGAATTCCAACATTTCCCTTTGAATTCCTTCTGCTTAAAAATAAAATCTATTAGTTTGGGGAAAAAGAGATCCATTATTTTTACGTGAACTTTTTGTAACTTCTTTCAGATTCGCTTTGTAAAAAGGTTTAAAACAGTTTTCATGTAGATTTTTAGGTCTTGTGCGAAGCTATGACTGCTGACATGCTGTCAAGTTTGATAGTTTTTGATATTTTATAGACATTCTCGACGATGTTGTATCCATGCGAGGTGCATCTTTAGCATCCAAATACCCAAACGGAATCGACGAAACCAAAATTGTACGTAACTGGTTGTTACAGTCTTATATAGGACGATGAACACCTTTCACAATTTTAGCCACCCGGCTATGTTTTTCGCCGTTACAAGAGAAAAACGAAAATGTATCGAATTTTCTGTTTGTTGTCTTCTATTTTTAAAACCTTGTACTCATAACTGAATGAATCAAACAAAAAACCGCAAGAGAATATTTTAGTGTCAAATGTCACCTTTCCAAGGAGCATAAATCTGAAATTGTTTGATACATACCTCCCGAGATAGCGATCACTAAAGAGGTCTACCGAAAAAATAATGGATAACTTTTTCCCCAAACTGATATTAAAAGATAAAATCTACGTATTTATTTTATCTAATAAATATTGATGTCAAATTAGAGTTTTTAATGGTTAGAACCGTCATGTCAGAGAACATTAAAAATAACAAGTCATCGGATTTCATTATGTAAACTGTTTTGTTGATGACGAATATCTTTGTTATCTCCAGTAAAATTTTTACATCATTTCAAATGTTAAGTAGTGGAAAATGATTTTCCGAAAGATATATAATCAGTGAATATTCAATGTTATTAGATTATATCTTTAAAAGACTCATTTCGTATCATGTACGATCTTCTACCTGTTTACATTTTTTTGTTATTTAGTGTGTCAGTTGCATAAACTTCATTAAATTTTAATAGGTTACTAGAGCAGTTTCACGATATTTATTTCGCCATTTTGACCGATAGAATTTCCTTAACTTCCTTAACATCTAAAACACATTATGTTTCTAAATTTTGGTTATTTTCAATAGTAATGCAATATAAACTGCTTCATTTTTTTCTTTCATTTATATGAAAAGTAATTTTGGTGACAGATTTATTTTGCGACTACTTTTTTCACATTTGCGAAAACGTTTCAGCTTATTCGAACATAGAAGAGTGAAAAAGTATAGATGTTCAACAGTTTGTCATTTATTGTGGTATATTATAATTCTTGCTCAAGTTACTGGATAAAATTTAATTGGACGTTTGCATATTTAAATACAAAAGTACTCAAATATGTATTGTAAATAATTTACGCTTCAATATTTGACAAGTACCAAATGTTGAATCCAGAGATGAAATGGGCTCCATCTACTCGTAGATGGATGTTTCATTTTTGCATTAGTATTATCGAACCAATATTTACTGTATAAAAATTTGAAAAATCTGCGCATGAAAAGTGATGTATTTATTTTACAAATTTTATGTATGAAAAAAAAAAAAACAATTGGGTATCAAAGTCCAATAATTTCTTTATGGTATCTGCTTCTGTGTTTTTGCTGTTTGAAAGCGCTTTTTGGTGAAGAGATTCATAATCCTGGAATATGAACTGTGATTTCGGCGCGTTGTTTACGAATGCGACAAACAAGGCACGCACGACGCATGATGGGTGCGTGTGAGAGGATTACAAGATAGCTGTGCGTATCTTTTGTTTTCGTCCGCCAAGTGTTGACTTTGTTTGCGAAACTCTTGAATCTGATGTGAATTATTATCATCTGATATGTTTGTATTTTTTGAATGGGAGATTTTCCACATGCTTTATCGATTTTAAATTAAAAAAAGACTTGGCTGGAAAGGTTTCTAGAACGTCTCCGGATGGAACTGGAATATGGAATGTTTCTGTTTAATAACAAATCCCGTTATCGATATAACGCACTTCTCAGGATGGCTTTTATTCTTATATGAAATTTTTTTTTGAAAGACTGTCATTATATATATATTTATATATATAAATATAGTCCGTTTAATAATAATAAAAACTAGTTTTCCTTTTGAAACAAACAATACAAAATGTGATATAAATCTTTTATGGTAACAGTTATTATCAGCAGATCCTGATTCTTTCGTCATTGCACAAAAATGTTTCTTGTAAGCCATGCAATTTTAAGGATATGTTGTAATATTCTAATTGATTTGCGACGCAATTTTTTTATTGTTTTATCAGACTCGTGAATGAAATTTTATTTCTTATTCTTCAATTTATGTACAGAATTTCTGTTCAATAGAGGATGATGAATTATTCCAGTGCCAAGAATCGTTAGGTCTCCGTTGCCGTGGTGTGGAGAGCAGGGTCACCTGCTGATTGCGTCACAGCGAATGAACGTTCACTGATTGGCCTTATCATTTAAGTGTAATCAGGTCGAAAGTCCTGCGGGCTGGATTTAATCACTGGACTCTTGCTCTCTTATTTTTGCTTGCAGCATTGTTTATTTTTATTCCTTGAATGACTTTTTTTTATCAATGTATTTTGCACTACTCTTCAAGTGTTATTGTTAAAAAAAATCCATGTACTTATTATATATTCTTTTTTTATCCCATTAAAGATAATATTTTTTTATGAAATGAAAAGAATATTTTACTGACGTTTAAAAAATTATATTCATTTTTCCATCCTTCAAAATATTTTGCTCAATAGATTTTTTTTTTCTGAGAGACCTATCGGTACGTGTGTAAAACCCCGTTGAAGAGGAAAATTCCGCCAAACTAATATCAAAACGCTTCATATGATTTAAGACAAGTTAGTGTTTAAAAAGAGAGTTTGAAATTTATGTGTTAGAACATACGATTAAAAGAGTTGCAGCACAGTTAATTTATATAAAAATAACTACATAAAAGTACCTTAAATCTATAATTTTAACAGGGGAAAAAAAATGCTATTTTAATGAAAACCTTCCAAATTGTTTCATTGTAAAGCAGAAAAATAACTATTAGAGGAGAACTCTTGCCTAACACTTTGGAACATTTGACGAGTGAGACTCGTCATCTACTTCACTACAATGCAGTATTCAAATAATTCAGTACTCAAAGGGTTAAAAAAAACAGAAATGGTTTATCAAAATAACAACCACGGATTTTGTGTATGGTTTCTAATGTTGGCAAAAGTTTTATTATTAGGTTGATCCCATTTTTTCGTGGTCGATGGAATTTTACACAAGTACTTGAAGCAAAGCTTCACATCTTTTATGGTAGTAACTGAGAAATATCCTTTTGTTTTTGATAAATTCATTTCTGTGTCCAGGAAATCTATTTTCTTATTGGCGAAATACTCCAGCTTTCCAATTTCTTAAAAAAAAGGGGGGGGGGGTGGACTTACTTAAAGAATTGTATTTCCAAAAAATTAACGTTTGCCATCCGATAGAATTATTGGTCTTTTCGTTACAGAAGTTCCCAAAAAGAATAACATTGGCGGCTAAAAACTATCTATTGGTTCCAAATGTGTACTCATTACGCGTTGTGAAACACAAATATTTATTAGAGCTGAACTCTTGTTTGACGTCGCATATGATTTATGAAAGTAGTATAATTTTCTGTTGTTGGCTAAACATGTTTTTTTACTGGTCCATAGAGATTTTACGGATGTACCATGCTGTGAATCCACATTTAAGTGTGTAGATTTCACTTTCTGTTGAATTTCGCCCAAAATTGACAGAATGGATTGAAATGAATCTTAAGAAGAAAAAAGTAAATACCAATTTGCATACAAAATTTAAGATAAATGTCTAAAAAGATTGTGCTAGCATACGAGTGAGGGAATAAGTAATAAAGTTTGAAAAATTGGTTTTTTCTATTTCCTCGGTCACAAATTCAGCATCTCATAAACTTTCATCTTTCATGCTTCACGCAGAAATCATCAGTCTGCAATATAGCTAAAGAAACTTGATGAAAGCAATTAAATTATAATAGCTTTTATTTGGCTAATTCTTTTTCAGAGGTTTTGGGCTACATAAAATTGCATCAGAAGTCAGCCATGAAAATGTGCTGATTTCAATAAATGTTTTGTTTGGAGAAAGAAAGCAGAAATCCTTGCCATTTTTTTTTTCTATATGTAGAATTTTAGAGATGGTGAAAATGTTTGTGCGAGCCTGTTCGAGTGTTGAAATCTTATTTTTAAGCTTTTTCATCCTCGAAGTCTGAGTATTTCTTAAAGGCAATGGGATGTTCACCTTTTCTCCGCCGTTCAATCTGCAATGTCCGACTGAGCTGTCTGAGCAAATGGACATGATGTGTGCTATTAATAGTCAGCCGCTATTTTTTTTTTTATCTGGCAGTCTCTTAGAATGAGAGCGCTAGACACTTTTGGGGTCAGCCTGAGGCCTGTGAAACACCTGTGCTCTGCTATTCAGTTTTTTGTTGTTGTTTTTGTTGACTCCTTGTTCCTTTTCCATCCGTCTGTGGTAGGAAGTTATTCGAAAAGAACTAGTTTCCCTTTTCTTGGAAAGCACAATTAGGAGCGTTTTCTTGAGGGAAGTTGTTGTTGTTAATGACACTTGGCGACGCCAAGCCCGCCCGTCACAGAGACTTGGCGAATGAAGTCAGAGAGGGAGCGTCTTCCGTTGTTTTAATAGAGCACCCCCATTCGAAGGTGGAAGTACGACTTTTGTCTCATAGATGACAGCACCACCGGAATCTTCCAATTTAGAGATTGAAACCAGTGAAGACCCAAAGCCTGGCTCCAACCACTCCCAGAGGTATTAATTTGTTATGGGAACATGGATGACATTGCGAACCGACGGATTTAACGTGCCCCAGTCGCCATTAGTGAACACGACGGATCTTCGGATAAGCCCGGTTTCGAACTCACCACCTTTTGGTAACGAGAACGACGCCCTAACCAACCAGGCCACCGCGGCCCCTGTTGAGAAAAGTAATAAGGATGACTGCCCCGTCAGTAGTTGAGTTATCACAGGTTATCTCACGATATAATGCGAGAGGTGTGTTAATTATGCTTCGTGTCCACCGATTTTTATTCGCAAGACATGCTGGGTAAAATTCATTGTCGCTCTAATTGTTCCGTTAATATGACTTGGATTCTGCTTTGCTTATTTTTACATTATTCATGTCTTCCCTCAATGTCTTCTTCAAAACTTCTTTATTCAAGTTATTTGTTAATGTTGTATCATTATTTTGCTTTATTAAATATGAGTTCATTTAATATGGTTCATATGATTTGTATTTTGGAATGTAAAGTTGTTTCAAAATTGATTGCAATCTCTTGTCGAATCTCATTTTATTTCCTTTAATACTTAAGTTACTTCTTTTTTTTGTTTTATCAACGGAGATTAATTCTTTTATCAATGGATCTTTTTCTTTTATCAATTTATCTGTTTCGCGAAAAATCAGATCAGTTTAAGTTTTTACGAGAGCTTTTTATATTACTTTATTTAATCCAGAAACGAAATTAGAATTTTAAAAGTTCAGTACAGTCTCCCGTTTTTAACGCGTTTACCTAAGCATTTTCTCCAATAACGAAAAACATTTTTTTACCAAAACAGCGTGCCATGATTGCATTTTCTAAGATATTCATGCATTTCAATTTAGCTTCACGAGCAGCTGAATTACCTGTCCGAGACACAGTCATAACTAAATTATCATTCGTCAATAATTGTTCAACGATTTAAAATATTTTTTATTTTTTCACAAGATACGTAACAATTTTATTTTTCCATTATATATATATATATATAGCTAAAAAGGGAATAAAACTTAGTTCACTATTTCTGACCGAGTTGATTGCTAAATAGTCAGTGCCTTCATTTTAACAGTTCATGGATTCGACTTTATATCCGGAGGACGAGCTAGCAATTGAATGGTTAACGCTTCGTTCTTCTATTCAGCAATTCATGGGTTTGATTCCCACCTCGGACTGGGCTGTCTGTAATTATTCAGAATCAACTTTAAATTATAGGTCTGTCTGTTTAAGTCTCGTCTCATAGTGGCAAATAAAGCAATACTACTCATTTCTAGTGAACAAACCCAAAGATTCATATTCTGTCCATCGGCTCTTTTGCTTTTGTTTTGATTTGTTTGTCGCGCAACGGTCATTTTTTTTTTTTTTTTTTGCACTCGAGGTCTAATTGGATTGAGGCCTGAATTAAAAACCACTAAAATCATCAAAGTCTAAAATTGGATTCGAACTCATGAGCTGTTGAACTCATCGCTAATTATTCAGCTCCGCTAAAAGTTCTTGGGTTCGGATACCATTTACGCTATGGGTTCTAGTTCAAAATTGCGATTGTGTTTGGCGGTCATTAAGTAACAAACGAGGCTAAACTAACTCATTTCATTTTAACTGATGCGTGGGCGGAACGGTAGGAAGCTGAGGAGGGATGCTTCTTTTAGTCATTTTCTGTCGATATGTATTACAATTATTTCTGTGGTTGAGCAACTCTCTCGAAATGAATCACTTATGTATAATAATTGTATTCACCTTCTATCATGCAGTTTTGCTGGCTTTCTCATTTTTGTGTCACAAGCTAAAATGAGCTACGGGCTTGAAGTATGATGAGAAAGGGGTAGATCACAGTCGAACGTTTTGTGCCCAAGTGTCATGCTGCATCGGCATATTTATTTTATGATATTTTATTTAATATTCTTTGCATATACCAGGGGTGGCCAAGACGTCGACCGCGGTCGACTGGTAGACCCCGAAGACATTTTACGTAGTCCACGCGACCCTCCCTATAATGACCTCGGATATTAACAATTTAATTTATGACTTAGGACATAGAATCAATGAATTATTTAATAAAAATTTACTGCAGTCTACGCTTTAAAACTCAAAACAAACTGTGCAAAGATTTACGATTTAAAGATTTATGATTAAAGGTTTACGATTTAAAACCTAAAACGGACATGATGAGAAATATTAAAACATTTAACGAAACTATAGAAAAGTATGCATGTCGATGAAGAAAACATGAATTGAGAAACCCAAACCGAGACTTTGAAGATTTCGCTGAACACTTACTTGTTTTGTTTAAAGAATTTGAAAGAAGATTGGCTGACTTAATTAAGTTGAAATAAATAAATTTTATGATATTTCCATTTGATGAAAATGTCAAAATTGATGAACAACGAATCTAAAAAATGAGACATTTAATAGATATCATATCAGTCACGGTCGAGGAAGAAATTATTAAATTAAGATGCGATATATTTCTTAGATCCAGAGCATACTTAGCGATACTGATGTTTGGAAATTAATTTCTGAGGAAACGTTTCCAAATATTTACAAATTGATTTTGTATTTGAAATCATACTTTGGATCGAGGTATCTTTGCGAATCTGCTTTTTCAACCCTGAACAAAAAACAAACACTGGTCGCATTTAACAGGTGAACATTTAATTTCGTGTTAATGCATTGTAAAAAGCTCGTACCAGCCACATTTGTTATATAAATTGTCGCAGATATACAGTGCCAAATTTCAACTATGTGAAGTGAATAAGATGGTCACTTTTTGCTATATGAATACTTTTTATTTTCGTCAGTAATTTTTTATCTTGTAAATATTAATATTCAGTTTTTTTTTTAAAAAAAATTAGATAATTTACAATTTTTTCTTGTTACCGAAAATAAATATGTATGTTAATTTAGCTCTGCCATTGGTAGAGCGCCTTTGAATTTTTAAATGTGGAGTAGACCACGGATACCAAAATTTGGCCACCCCTGGCATATATGATCACATTTTCTCTTAGTCGTTATAAGTGTCTAAAACAATTGTTCCCGTTTCATCACTTTGTCTTTTTCTCCGAATTATCAACATTCTTTGAGATATATTTGACATGATTTACTTTGAGGGTGATTTTTTTGTCGTAAAATAACCCGGAAAGTTAAATGCGTTTCTGTTTACTTACTCGTTCTGGCTAAATAATAAATTTCTTTGGCCGAAAAAGAAATGAAAAATCATTCGAAACAAAAATGCCTCTTAAAACGAACCTGTTTTATGACGCTATCAGAGCTGGCAGCGCAAGGAAACACGTAGAAGTTGTCTGGTTTCAAAACCAGTAGCATTTTCTGTGAATAATTTGTCTGGTCATTTTTAAATATTGTGGGTAAAGTTTTTTTTTTAAACTATAAAGTGGTTGTTTCGTTACAGTTGTGATCATACGTGTGTCACTTTATTTTACTTATAATTGGTCTGTGAGTTAAGAAAATAATCGTTTTCATCAATAATGTTGAATATACAATGTTGTCCACCCATCAGAAACAAGTCAATTTGTCAGTGGGATCAGCTCTTCAGTGAGCAGTTGGAATGAAAGTTATGAACAATATCTTAGTGGGATGGGTTGTTTTAAATATTATTGGAGATATGTCTCTCTTGATACCGCTATTAACCGCTTATCTGATTATCTCGAGTTATCTCGGGTTCGTATACATTGCAGTTAATTATTATCCCGAGAAAACTCGGGTGAAACAGAATTTGTCTGTACAATTTGTTTTTTCACGTTTTTATTCGGCCTGGCGGAAATGAAAGGAAATATTCAGCTTTAACTGGCAGCTTGCCGTTTCATTGATTTCGCGATTCTTTTGGCGGGATTGGTCATGTGTTTCTCAATGGTGTAGTATACGACGGCTTGTGGATTAGTAATGTACAAAGGAGGATAGCTGCGTTGTAAAAAAGTAAAATAATGGCGATGATGCCATAAGAAAAGAGACCAGATACTACCAGCGTACGGAATGTCAGGTATCACTTTGTGTTGTCCTTTGTTTAAAAAACTATCATACAAAGACTAATATTTAACTTTTTCCCCATTAGCCCGAGATATCTCGGGATAGTAAACTAATATTAAAACTACATGTTTTTACACCTGTAAAAAATTAAAAACTCAACTTAAAACTGCCTATTTTGTTTGGTTTCCTTATATTTAATAATAAAATAAAAAAATGTGATGATATTTTGCAATTTTTTTCAAAAAAATTTGTAAGGGGCGCGGTTAAAAATAAATACTAATGAGTCATTCAGTGAAGATAAATTTATTTCATGTCATGTAAAACACGTTAAATATTAATATTCCATTATTTATGCAAGCAATAATAGTCCACTTTATATGGTTAGTTTACATCGGCAAGGATTAATTAAATTTTTTTTAAATGAATTTTCTACATTTTCTTTCCTTATCACGAATGTTTTGCCTCATATTATAATTTTTAAAACTATTAACATTTCGAAGCTTGTACTTAGCCAAGATGTTTTTATTTATTATGTATTTTAGTGTACTTAAATTTACTCCACATGGTCTGCTTTGGAAGTGAGTATTTTACAGAAGATCTTTTTATTACACTTTTTCTTTTTAATACGGCATAAAATGAGGCACTGGAGAAAGTAACTCGACATCTATTTCCCCGTTTCTTGCCTTAGCTTTTCCATTGGGAAAATGCGCCTCGTTTATTTTCTGATCCCGGAACTTGTGCATGCATGTCACCTTACTCAATGTATGAGCACCAGGATTCGGATTTGGATGGTTGCTGATGCCTTTTTGACAGCCTTGGCGTATTTTTTTCCACGCCGCGACGATCGATATCAGGAAGTTGTTCCCCAGTCCACACAATTCCATTTTAGCAAGATCAATAAGGATGACTTTCAAGGTCACCGGAGGTGTTTGCTCGTAATATTTTTTGTTCATCAAGGAATGCATGCGTGTGCACAAAATGCACTGAATTACTTTAGCAAAGTGACTTTTTTATGCTCTTGAAAGGCTCATCGTGCAAGTTGCGATGTTGAAGATTAGGGGTGTTGCCATTTTTCTTTACGTATTCCGTTTAAATCTTCCCAGAGGATGCAGCATCGAATGAAGACAGTTCCGCTGACATTGCTTCTTGGAAAAGCTGACTTTCGATAAAAATAAATGTGTTGTATTAACAAAATGTAGTGATTAGTTTTGCCGCTGAAAATATCTTAAAACATTTTCCTTTGGCGCCTTATAGCATAACTGTTGAAAAAAGTTAGGCTATAAGGTTTTCGCTTAAGTTGAGCAGTGTTCATGTGTTAGGTTGAACGATGAATATTCATGTGTTAGTATTCATCGCTTAGGTTGCAAATCCGAAAAGATCTGTGGAATCCACCAAGAGAAATCCCTTTGCAAGAAAACAGTGATCTCTACTGCGTATTTCATGAATATGTAATACATTTTATTACTTGTTCGTTTTTATCTTTCAACATCTAGTAACACATGTATCTTTAGTGGCAGAGAAGTTTTCTGTCTAGGTAGATTCACAAGCAAAAACTATTATCTTTGGGAGAAACACTTGGTTAGAATATGCTGCTGAGGTTGAAGACTCGGCAAGATATTGAGTGGGAGTCGCAGTGAAAATACCAAATGTAGCGGAAAGCCGCACTCAAGTGTTCTATCAATCTATATATCAGGGGTGGCCAAGACGCCGACCGCGGTCGATAGGTAGACCGTGAAGACATTTTAGGTAGTCCACGCGACCATCCCGATAATGACCTCGGATATTAAGTTGAAAGGAATACTCAATTTTAGATTATTTCCATTTAATGAAAATGTCAACATTGATGGAGTATCTGACAAAATAGGACATTGATATCACATCAATCACGGTCAAGGAAGAAATTATTAAATTAAGATGCGATATATTTCTTAAATCCAGAGCATATTTAGCGATACTGATTTTTGGAAATTAATTTCTGAGGTAACGTTTCCAAATATTAGGTTGGGGAAAAAGAAATCGATTATTTTTACGTGAACATTATGTAACTTCTTTTGGATTCACTTTGTAAAAAGGTTTAAAACAGCTTTCATGTATATTTTTAGATCTTGCGCGTTACGACTGCTGACATGCGGTTCACTTCGATCATTTTTGATATTTTATAGACATTTTCGACGATGCTGTATCCACATGCGAGGTGCATCTCTAACATCAAAAATACTCGAACGGAATCGACGAAACCAAAATTGTACGTAACTGGTTGTTACAGTATTATATAGGACGATAAACACCTTTCACAATTTTAGCTACCCGGCTATCTTTTCCGCCGTTACAAGAGAAAAACGAAAATGTATCGAATTTTCTGTTTGTTGTCTTCCATTTTTAAAACCTTGTACTCGTAACTGAATGAATCAAACAAAAAATCGCAAGAGGATATTTTAGTGTCAAATGTCACCTTTCCAACGAGCATAAATCTGAAATTTTTTGATAGATACCTCACGAGATATCGATCACTACAGACGTCTACCGAAAAAATAATAAAAAAAGAAAACATATCTTAAGAGACGAAGATAGTAAAACTTGTCCCTTGTCTTCGGGGACAAGGGAGGCTTTGGAATTGATTTGCTTAAACAATGCAATGGATCGAGGAGGGAGGCTTTTGGAATATACCTAAAGTTAACTAACCTATGTCTAGCGTCTTCAACTGACTGCAGAAGCGTAAAGTTGTGGTAGTTGAGAACAATGCAAATGTGAACTGCTCTCTACGCCGCTTATACATACACACACACACACACACACACACACACATATATATATATATATATATATATATATATATATATATACACGCACACACAAACAGTTATGTAACTTATTACCAGTATGTGATGCTCTCAGATTGAAAGCTGCTCTGACATCCGATTAGTTAGCGTTCCGGCCTAAAATTTTACTGTGAGTTCGATTACCATTTCTGCCTTGAGTGCTTAGAGTTTGAAATCCACATATAACTGAGATCCTTATCTTATGATATCTCGTGTGCAAAATATGACTTATAAGTGTTTAACAAACTAAACCAAATATTATTTCCTGGCTTGATCATGAAAATGAGTTTTCCTTGGAGTGTGTTCGCGAAATCTTTCATTTTTATTCCCTCTTTGATCAGTAGGATTCCATCGTTGTTCACGATTGTGAATGTGTAGGTGGGAGTAGGGATGTGGATCCTTTGTTCGTGGAAGGGAACACGTGACCGTCCGTGAAGGCCGATGCTCTCCTCCTGCAGACTGCGTGGAAGTTTCCCGAAAAGAGTTTGGTAAAGCGCCAAAAGACTTTGTGGAGAATGCCATAAATATCAACGGAAGGGTTTTCTGTTTGCTCAAGTCAGCTTCTTTTTTCCTCGAGAGAACAACTTCGACGTATTCAATCGTGAGCGAAGGCGATATAAATAACACTGAAAATTAATGCAAGGAGTTGAGCTCATTGTGCTCTTCTGATAAGATAGGAGTCTTTCTAATTAAAGGAAAGTCCTAAATTCGAATCCAGCCATTGATATACACTGGGAGTTGATTGTCTGCTGTTAGAGTACTGTACTTGTCCTTTGACACTGCTCAGTGGTCAGCCTACCGCTAGAAGCTGTTCTTAGTTTTCATGGATAATGGGTCATATTTACATGTCGAAGGGAGGAAACTCCGGAAATTCCCTGTAATCCACCTAAGAGATGGGTATGCTGAAAGCATCTCTCGTTGTCCAACATTGAGTGAGATCGAGACTTTCTATTCCTCTGTGGCCATGATGAGAAATGCCATTTTGCAATAAAAAAAGAGGAGTTAAAATTTCAAAATGGCATCATTGGTGTTTAGGGAGAATTGTCTGAATTCTCTCATCCGTTGCATTATTTCTATAATTGAATATTAATTGATTAAGTTGCCGCCCAACCTGTCTAGTGGTTAGCGTACCTGACTACAGATGGGTGGGACCTGGGTTCAAATCCTGGCTCGGGCATGGATGTACTTTCTCTCTCTTTCTTGTCTTTGTCCTTTCTTTTTTTGTGAATGGTTGCCTACCCTATAAACGGGTTCCTATGGCATGTGTGTACTGAGGAAGTCGGACTCCACACCAAATAGGGTTCAGTTGGAAAAGTGGAGCAGCGTACCCCATATTGCCAGCCTGGGTGGCACACGACAACAACAACAACAACAATAGATTAAGTTTGTAGGGTGGTACTTATGTAAAATCCAGTCGATCGGAAAAAATTATATCGCCAAATAAGGATTTCTCGCCAACATTCTAAAACTACACCAAATACATAGTTTTTGCTTTGATAAACTATTTGTGTGTTCCTTTAAACCATAGTTCTTTCTAGTAGTTATTTCTCATCATTTAAAACAAAAAAAAAAATATATAAAAATTTGAGTTTTACCTACTATAGAGAAGAAAACAATTGAATATTTTGAGATATAAGAATCTTGCATATAGAAAAATTCATTAGAGAGCGCAATATGAAAAGTACTTGAAGCAGACAAATAATTCTATTGCTATGTTAAAATTTAAGAAAAAGATATTTATTGGAAAAAAAACTTAGTTGGAGTTAACATTGTTGTTTCGACATCACTCAGATTTGTTGATGCACAATTAAAGCTATCGTATGGGTTATAATGCTATTCTCTTAAGTTTTTCGTTTAAATAACTTTTTTATTAAAATAAAGTTTTTAAAAATAGCTATTATTTGATAAGGAAATAAACTGCTTGACTAGATAATTATTTTCTGCCCTCTAAATAAGCTCTTTATTTCTTACAGAACCACAACCACGTGGTGGCCATCAAGTGCGTGTCGAAAGGAAAGTTAGGCAAGTCTCAGCCACTCATTGGCAAGGAAATCAAAATCCTCCAGGTGAGTGCTCGAAATATTGTGTCTTTATGATCAGGATTCATAAGTTTGTTACACCAATCAGATTTGGGCTTCTTATTAAACTGTGAATTAAAATTAGTGCAATTGATCGCATCAAAAACTGACCAATAATCTGAAATAATTAATGCGAAAATCTTTGTACTTTAATGATATCACGATGCTGTGTATAATATTTGTATCAGTGGAAAAAACGTTAAAAAAATTTTATTTTGTAATTAATTAAATATTAAGCGTGTTTTTAATATTATATATATTTACATGATTCTTTTATCAACAAAAATATTCTCAAAATATTAGTTTGGGGAAAAAGAAATCCATTATTTTTACGTGAACTTTCTGTAACTTCTTTTGGATTCACTTTGTAAAAAGGTTTAAAACAGCTTTCATGTAGATTTTTAGGTCTTGCGCGTTACGACTGCTGACATGCGGTTCACTTCGATCATTTTTGATATTTTACAGACATTTTCGACGATGCTGTATCCACATGCGATGTGCATCTCTAACATCAAAAATACCCGAACGGAATCGACGAAACAAAAATTGTACGTAACTGGTTGTTACAGTCTTATATAGGACGATGAACACCTTTCACAATTTTAGCCACTCGGCTATCTTTATCGCCGTGACAAGAGAAAAACGAAAATGTATCGAATTTTCTGTTTGTTGTCTTCCATTTTTAAAACCTTGTACTCGTAACTGAATGAATCAAACAAAAAACCGCAAGAGGATATTTTAGTGTCAAATGTCACCTTTCCAACGAGCATAAATCTGAAATTGTTTGATAGATACCTCACGAGATAGCGATCACTACAGACGTCTATCGAAAAAATAGTGGATTTCTTTTTCCCCAACCTAATACATTGTAAAACGATGGATACGGAAAATCGGTTTATAAATAAGCTTAGAAGGGGTGAAGAAACTAGTTTTGAAACTTCATGTTTAGTAGTTACTTCCTAAAGTTTGCTTACAATCGCTTTGATATTTCGCCATTTTTGAAAACTATCAAAGTACACATTTCGAAATGTGTGTCATTATTCTCTTCATTGAACACTTCTACAATATCCTAAGTAATGTCGAGAAAGGGATTTACTAATTCTTATCCAATCAAGTGATTGGTGGGTATGTCTACTTGTGCTCTTGTTTCTACAGTACAGCTTGATTTCTTAAAATATTGCAAAGCTGTTATCATAGTTTGTCCCAAAAATTCAGGCGCTATCAGTAATCACATTATGTCGTTCATAATTGTTGATTGGGCCTTCTTCGCGTAGTTTAAAGTGCTTTCAGTTTTATGTAGTCAGCCATTACATAATATTCATTTCGTGGATGTGGAAATTTTTGTACACCAAAACACAAAACATTGGGGGTTGTTTCTACATCTATTGGAAACTTTCGATTGCAACTATTTGTTACGATGACTTGCTCATTATTCGCTTGGCTGTGGTGAGAATATTGTTTGTCAAATTTCTCTTTGATATGAGCTGCTTTATCTTTGTTGTGTTTAAATGTTTTCCAAAAGAATTCTTCATAGGAAGGTCATCTCAAAAAGGGGAAAACTGGAAAACTTCTTAATTCTCACGTTGCAGATGAACATGCAGGAAACAGAAACGTATTATCCACGTGATGTTATTCAACGGTGGCTGGAAATTCTTGACGTCCTGGCATTAGACCCTAAATTTGCCAATTTTAAAGGATGACGTAGCAGTTGATTTCAATAATACATCTTGATGAGAACGATGAACGAATTTGAAGTTAAATGGCTAGTTTACCCTGCTTACAGTTTTGCATTGCATTTTTCAGTTTCTGTAATTGTTAAAAGTGCTTTGGATAGACGAATCTATGGTGCTTGTTCAAAATTAAAAACTTCTCTCCACAAATGAATAAAATGCGGCCTGAACCTATATAGTAAAAATATTATTGGTTTACATTAGGAATCCATTTTTTCCAGTATCATTGATTTTAATTCCTTTAGTTCTTCTTCTTGAGCTTGTCAGATATGTGGCACCTCTGCATTGTTTGTTTATAAAGTCTGATAGGCCCTCAATGGAGTTTAGGTGTAACTCTTTAGGATATGGATTACCTAGAGTAGTGGATCTTGTAAGGGCAAGAGCATCAGACTCATATAGGATATGATGAGCTGATTCTACCCCTGCATGGCATTTCCTACAAATTGGTTCCTGTTTAAAAAGTCCCATTGTATGAAGGTGTTTCCTGAAATGATAGTGCCCAGTAATGAAGCCTACAATTGCTTGTGTCTTCAATCTTGGGAGTCTAAGAATTTCAGATGCAATTTTCTCAGATGAGTTGAAAATCATACTTTTTGCATGTTTCTGTCCAGGAGAGTCACGCCAAACTTTGTTCATCTCCTGTTTTTCCCATTTATGAATGGCCTTCCTTATAGTCTTCATGTTGATTTCACAAAAGGGTTCCATTCCTATTGGATTGAAAGAGGATCCCTGTTTTGCAAGTTCATCAGCTTTTTCATTACCTTCTATTCATATATGCCCTGGCACCCAAATAAGAATAATTTTATTCCCATTTGCCAGTTCCTTAAGGAGATTTTTACATTCCATTACAATTTTCGATTTGACTTGGAATGAGTAAATAGCCATCAATGCAGCTTGACTGTCGCTGAAAATTTCTTTTGTTAATCGGACTGATAATTTATTTGCTGGATATGGAAAGCGAACTGCTTGTGTATTCGGTTGGGGAAATCCTAATCAACTGCTGCTCTTGTTAAAAAATCACTCGAAGGTGCTTTTTCTAAAACAGACATATATTTGCGGAGAAAGTATTCTTAACATGGATACGAGTCCAATGACATTTCTTTTGTTCCCAAACAACTGTTTCTCCAATTCAGTTCATCGGACTCTCGCTGAATTATCTTTCTACCAACAGTGGCCTTTCCGAGCGAAAATATTGTTTCATTTTACGTGCTTCTTGTAAAATGGCTTTTGGCGTACCTTGTCCTTTTTGGAGCTTGCGCCATAAAACCCAACCCACCAACCATTTAGTAAAATGGCTGCCTGTTTCAAGAAAAGTCTGAATCGTTGTGTAGCTCTGGAATGTGTCAAAAAATGCATTACGACATGGAAGAAAGAGTCTTAAGTGATGATTAGAAATGTTCATAAATATGTTATTGTGCACTACGTTTCATTTGGATTGTTGGGGCATTTTTCAATGAAATGAATTGTTTCCTCTGATAACAGGTTTTTGATTTTTTTTGTTCTGTAACTGCAATTTTATTTGAAATCTTTTAGTCCATTCAGTTTTCATTTGAGAACGCGAGACATTTCATTAGTAATTAATGTACATCATTGCTTATGAAATTCATTGAAATACATTTTAATTTCTAAATAGACTGAAATGTTTGTTTAACATGTTAAATATTATATGAATAATTAAAAAAAATGATTTTCGAAAAAAGATTTTCGCTTTGTTTATGCATTGAAATTATCAAAAAATATCAATTTCTTGAAAGGAAAAGTATACGTACATAAAAGTACGACAGTAAATGTTGTTTGTAGAAGTACAGTTATATATAACATATTTTGTTCTGCATTTGATTTGTATCTCGGGAGGGTTTCCCAATGAATTGTTTTCTCTGAAAAAATTCTTGACTTTTATTACCTGAAAATTTATTTGTGGACCATTTTGAGTCTGTTTATAATTGATTCAATTCTCATCCGACCGCCATAGTTGTTATTAAAATTCACTTAAATAGCGGCTGAAGTAGTTATATAATTGCTCTGCATTTAATAATTAAAAAAAAAAATTCAATTATATGAAAAGCGAAAAGGAATTTTGCGTAAAATAGAACAAGTACGTTATATTTATGAAACAAAGTCAACTTTTGGGAAGAAAAAGGAATCCTTTTGATTTGATTCGATTCCATGTTACAGATCCTGTGGCAACGAAATGTATTTAACTGAACTACCACACACGATAAAATAAAAGAGGGAAAGAAAAAGTATTCGCCTGGTTTTTAGGCGTATGCATCAAATTCATCTCTTACAAATCTCATTGAGTGATGCAAGTTTAATATTACAGTCACAGGAGTCACATCTGCAAGTGCCATCTGCTTGGAAGTATTTTATGTGACATTAGTATATATATATATATATATTAGTGGATATTTTCATGATTATTTTACTTTATATTTGAGTATTTTCTATCTTGTAAAATTTTCAGTGGGCATATTTTCCTTGAAATTTCGTTAATATATATATATATATATATATATATATATATATATATATATATATATAACCTGGATTAATTTAGAAATACTTTGTTATTTGATACATAAATCATTCAAAATAAAGGGCATCTTTATGACTGTGTTGAGCCAGTCTAGTTCGACTGGTTTTCAGATGGAACGACTGTTAGCAGTGACACAAATAAGAAATCTCTTGAAATTGCAATGGTAAGGAAAATCAAAGAAAGCCTAAATGTTTCCGGCGTATGCATTTATATACATATAATTGATTTAATATTTTTTATTCTTAATTAATATTAGAGTTCCAAAATTTATAGAAAAATACTTGTAACTCACGTCTACTTTTCATGATATTCTAATTTCCCACAATCCATCCGATTTTCTTAAATTAGCGCACGATAATTAAATTCGTATAGATTTCAAGGCTTAAAAAAAAAAAAGCGATCTGTTTACTTTTGTATTTCGCATGTCGTGAAATGCCTGCTGAATACCAAAGTTTTCTGTAAATTTTTGTTGTCATACAAGTCTCATTGCTGGTGAAGAAGTGCTTCTGTCATTGTCTTGCATCAGCGAGTCTTTTGGGAAGTAGGTCAGGGACAGACCGCGGTTATCTAAGCGGAGATTTTCACAGATATGATCTTTTTTTTTTTCTCCTTCTCTCTTCTGTGTTTATTTTGGAAAAGGGCATATTTCTCCAAATCAGCTGATTCTCGAAGGCCGCGCGTTATTCGCGTTTGTTGCTGTTCCGCGCGAACACGTGTCTCCAGAGTTTGCCAGAAGGAAACCATAAAATGCTTACAAGAACAGCTGTGATAGCTTTTATTTATTTTTTTTATTGTTTTTTTATCATAATTCATGTGTGAACATAAAAATTCTGGCTTTTTAAAGATTGTTCGCTGTAATAAAAGCACTTGATTTCTTATCATTATAGGGAAACTCGTTTTGTCTTTTTACGGTGTTATTGTTCGAATGGATTATTATATATTTGGTGCATAGTTTCTTTTGGCGAAAAACCGGTTCATTTGCGCTATTTCTAACCCTTGGTCTATATCATCATTTTATATACATGTACCGTGCTACATATCTTGTTGCCTAATTTTGCCACCTGTAACTGTCTTCTCATTTTGGACCACAATGGAGAGAGGATGGTGCCATTTGATTTTACTCAAAGTTCACCATCACATCAACAGACGGACATGATGCTGCAAAAAAGAATAACGTGGTCTTCAGCTGATTTAGGTTCGAACCACAAAGCGACATCACTAATTACCAAGGTACTGTTACTGCATTAGAATCGACGACTGATGAACATTAATAACTTCTTGCTAGAAAATAATTTTCATATCAGATAAATCATCAAATGCGGGATGTTATTTCAAATATATCCATCATAAAAGTATCCCTTTTATGGTGGAATAAAAAACCTCGTTGTTTTAAGATTGTAGCCGATTTAAATGGCGTTCTTCTTTTTGTTTCTTCTACGTTTGTGACGGAAAAAGGTAATTCAGTATTTTATCAATATTTTCCTCGCAGTTTTATCACAAGTACATGCCGACGAAATATCCCTTTTCAAACTTACGAAATATATTTTGAATGAATCAGACCTATTTTCTAGTAATTTGTACTATTTTTTTAAACCAAAATTCAATTAAATCTGTATGATCGCGTCTTTTATAACGCTTCCTCAAAAATTCCAATAAAACAGATTTCATGGATCCCAATCACTGTTGAGCAACCAGAGATGGATTATGCGTTTCTGCTTCTGCGTGCACATCTGTCCACGAATAATTTTCCACTGCAACTCATGAATACGACCCATTATGGAAATCTTCTCAGAAAACAATGCGTTCTTTAACCTTTCCTACAGCTTTCTGGTATCTGGCTATCCGATATCGGTGTTAAAACGGATTATGTTAGTGAGAGGTCAACTAATAACATGTAATATAGTTGAAGTCCATCAAATGAAGCAAAACCGGATACTGAAAGATTAAGGGCCGCCTTAGTTTCAACTCTTTGTGTGTCCTACTCCAACGTAGTCCGTTTCAAATTCTAGATCCCAATCTAATATATATATATATATATATATATATATATATATAATATACACACTATTGGCCATTAAAATTGCTACACCAAGAAGGCGACATGCTACAGACGTGAAATTTATACGAAAAGAAGAAGGTGCTGTGATATGCAAATGATTAGCTTATCAGCGCATTCAGACAAAGCAGGCGCCAGTAGTAACACCTACATTGTGTTTAAATGAGGAAATTTTTCAGCCGGTTCCTTATACACAAATTGCATTTGAACGTTGTTGCTTGGTGAAAAGTTGATGTGATGCCTCGTGTAAGAAGAAATGCGTACCAGCACGTTTCTGACTTTGATAAATGTCGAATTATATCGTACCGGGATTGCGGTTTATCTTATCGCAGTATTGCTGCTCACGTCGGACGAGATCCAATGACTGTTAGCAGAATATGGAATCGATGGGTTCAGGACGGTAATACGGAACGCCATGCGGGATCTCAACGGCCACCTATCACTAGCAGACGAGAAGACAGGCATATTATCCGCATGGCCGTAATGGATCGTGCAACCACGTCACGAGCCGTGAGTTAAGAAACGGGGTCGTTTGGAAGACAACGTATGACTGCTGTTATTACTGCCAGAGGTGGTTGTTCTGGGTATTGATTTCTCAGGATCTATCCAGACAAATTTTTGAAAATTTAATCACTTGTTTTTTCTAGTATAATATATTTGTCCAATAAATATCATTTTGTTATCTGCATTTCTTCCTGGTGTTTCAATTTTAATGGCCAGTAGTGTATATATATAGTATACAAAAAGTCGCCATACAGCATCAACATAAACCGAATTGAAATGTTCAAAAATTAACGTAAGTTTTTGTTCACTGATTTCTGATGCGTACAAAATGTTCATATGAAAAGAAATAATGTTTTTCCTTTCTTACTCCCTTCATGGACAATTGCGTGTTATGCGGAACATCCTGAAATCGTTCCTGTCGCTAAATAACGAGAATTGTAGTAATGTGGAAATAATAACATTAAGTCTCCGCC
>JAPDSC010034629.1:28220-53510 GCA_026290005.1 Latrodectus geometricus | reverse complement strand
ATATTCTAACGAGATGGTTAAAAACACGTGAGATAATGTAGTAAGAATATCTTATGTTATCTTTAGATTGATAGTGTAATCTTGCGGTGCAAGATGGTACAAGATACGACCCATAGAACTACTTAAGTTTCGTCTTTGACTTAATGGATGGTTGAGAATTTCGTATTCGGCAACAAATCTGTCTTTCTGAGTAAAACTACTATGAATCCAGAAAGAACAATAGTTAATCAATTGATTCTGTTACAAATTTAAAAATAATAATTGTATTTGTCATAAAATACCTCAGACAGATCGGAAATACTCACATTTTTGGGCAAAAATTGCGGTATTTAGAAGTATTGTACGTTAAAAGTGGTTTTTCTAATAATTTGTTGACTTGGTGTTGTTTTGGCGATAAACTTTGCGACTTGGCGAGAAATAGATACTTTTGGAAACATCCATCACCTTAGCTGTAGGACCAATATTCAGCGAGATAGCCTAGAAGCTTGCAGAACCTTGGCGAAACTGTCACCACCAAGTCAGGTATAAATAACGCAGCCTCGACGCGAGTTAGTTTAGTTTTCAGTTTTGTGAAGACGATTAGTCGTGACTGCTAGAGAAGCTGTCTGAGGTATTTGAGACCTTTGAACTGTTTCTTATCGTATCCGACGAGTTGTGCTGTGTTAATTGTTATTGTTACAGCTGGAATTTTTACGAATAAAAGTCTTGGTTGTTTTATTCAACTCTCAATCAACACGAACCCCGAAGCGCGGTACAATACTTTTTTATTTCTTTAATGTGCACATTTTGTAGTATACTTTAGGACAAAACCGCAAAAATACTTAGCTGGTCATTAGTTAAACGTATCCTGTCAAAATCGCTCTCTTTGGAAAAAGATTTAAAATGCAGAATCTCCAGATTGCTGCCATTGTCAGCCTCTTGTTGTTATGAATGAGCCATTTGTTTTTGACGCACTCTATTCCATATTTTCCCGTTATTTCATGTCTATGAGGAAAAAGGGCGTGGTTGCATAAAATTGCTTGAGTTATTTAACGAGCAAAACGTGAACACGTGGCACTGTTTGCTTTGCAAGTTAATTGCAACTCTTTAGTAATTACGGTTTCCGTTAAGAGAGCAATGGCCTTCATTCTGTTGGATGCTCCTTATTTCCTCATAAAGAATAGAATGCGTGCTGGAATATTATGCTTGCGACGGATAGTTTTGACTTCCAAAAATTTTTTTACGGCTGCACTCTTGTATTTTAATTTCGATAAACATATTTTAAATGTTGTGACGTGTTACCAAATCTACATTTTATTCTAACCCAATGTAAATGATAAATTTTAAATTTGGCATAGCCAAATGTGGCTTCAGTGAATTGCTACAGACAATACTTTATTCTGTGGCAATACTTAATTCTGTGGCAATACTTAATTCTGTGACAATACTTAATTCTGTGACAATACTTAATTCTGTGACAATACTTAATTCTGTGACAATACTTTATTCTGCTATAATAATCGATATTAAGGAGGTGATACAAATCGTCATTGCTCTCGAAAACTTTAATTTCAATCTCCATTTCATCTGACTCAACTGTCGTATCATACTTTAAAAGTCTTACTCTTTATAGGTATTAAATACAATTTAGCTATGTTATTTCCTGTCAGATACTTGTAAGTTATAAGTCTTGTACATGAATCTGTTAAAATTGGTTTTCTGTCAGATATACTGTCTCGGATAAAACTTGAGCTACATTATGGCAGTACCAAGGGAAATTGTTACATTATGAATGAAATCAACGAAATCCTAAAATTATACTGTGTCAGGCAAAATATTACAAAATTATATTACTTCTATAACCATTTATTTACAAAAGAAAATAACTAGTTGATTTATTTTGTAAAAGAATAACTCTAACATACCGGTATGTGAATTTCATTTTAACTTACTCCATTGGAGAACTGAAAATAGGAATAACATTATATTTTTTGTTTGTATTCTAAACTAAACAAAAGTCAGGATTTCTTCCACGTCTCACTTCAATTATTTTATTTCTGTGTTATTATTTCTTATGGTGCTAAATACGATGTCATCAGAAAAGATTCTTTAACCATTTCTGACACGTGATTTAACAAGTTGAAGGAAATATGAGAGCGTAGACATTAATTGTATATTGTAGAATTTGACTCATTAACGGTTTTCTATTTATTTTCACTTACTACTGTTATTGTTTTTTTCATCACAAAATCGATTTAATAATTATTCTGTATTTTTTCTCTTTTCCGTGACCAATATTATCTCTTGATAAGTAGGTGGCGCTAAGGCAACTCTTTTCTCTATGTTTGTGAACAGAACGAAAGTAAGATTCATAAATAAGTATAGAGATTGCATCAATTTCCTATCAGTTTGTATTTTTTGGGAGAGACATTAAATAATTCCATTATAAAATAGATCAGAGCATCATTAAAAAAACCATGTAAATATTTTTTTGTATTTAAAAAATTATATTGTTTTAAAATAAACCACTGCAGAAATATTTATGTTGATTAAATATATTGACAATAAATAAAATGCTTTATTTCTTTGTTTTAAAACAAGTTTTTTTTTATCTCTACCTTTTTTTTTATCATTTCTGGAACGTGATGAATAAACTTTTTTGATTTGTTCACTATTATTGTGTTACCAAATGCTTTTTTAATAAATTAAATATAATAATATATTTAAAATATAAAAGTACTCGGCTATAATAAATTAAAAAAAAACTGCTTGCGTCTTTATGTTTATACAATTATTACCGTTTTTCTATACAAGAGTTTTATATATTGCGTTCAACTTAGGAAAAAACATTAACTGATTAAATACTTTTTTTATTTTGATTAAAAATAATATAATGTAATGTCATTTAATATTTTATTTGAATTGTGTGTCTGTTAAAAATTTTAAATGTATGTATTTATAGTGTCTCTTGTACGTTATCCTCTGAGTTATGCTCTCGTAAAATTCCTATTTCAATTTTACGGCTAACACAGTAGGTGCATAAAAGTCCACTCTAAAACGAAGTAGGTGTGGTAGTAGAAAAATTCTGACTAAGTCAGGGGGTGGAGGAGCAGACGAAGGCCGCGGTCAGTCTCTATTATATAGTGACCTTGGAAAATCGAGCATCCAGCTTTCACGTGCAACTGACAACCATGTGCTCCTGTGTATCTTGGGGAACTGCATCAGACGATCTGTTGCCGAGTTTATTTTAAGAAGCAAAATAAAATACTAGATTTCTTATTCTAATTTTCAGAAAATTAATCGAATAAAAGTTTTTGATTTAAAATGCGAAATGTTTTTTTTTCTAAATATTTATTAAATTTGCCCAAGTTTTTTTTTTACTCTTCAGCACAGATAATATTTGAATATTCTTTGAAAGATTCGAACAAGATATCTCGTGCTGGGAATACGTGAAGGGCTAGTCTAGCAACACAATAAGCACCAGAGAACCATTTCATCAGCAGGCAATAATTATTCCAAGTATTGATGAAAGATGAAGTAAGGCAACCGTATTTTTGATACGGTTTATTTTCCTTCTTGTTTATTGGAGCAGCTTGCCCGTTTTGGACCTTGCGCCATAAAACCCAAGCAACCAATCCTTCTTGCTTATCCTTAATGGGAGTTCTTGTTCCATGGAGTGGGATGACTCATCAATTACCATGAATAGTTTTTACATTTGCAGGATGCTTAGGCGAAAGATTCTGCAACTTGTGCACACTTCAGAGAAAGTTATTGTGAGGTGTCTGTACACTTCTCGCCTATTTTCTTCGAAGAAAACTTTTCATTGAATGAGCCATCCCGAAAGCTCTGAAAATTTCCAACAGCATTTGGCGCAGCTGCGAATATTCAACGAAGCATCTCGTGACCTTTCCAATTTACCGAGCATAATCTTAATTCCAGGCCACTTGGAACTGTGGTTTGCTCTTACTTGAAATGATTCGTTATTTACACTGGACTGATAACGTCCATAGAGATTGGTGCTATGATTTTATTTCTCATTTACCGATTTAACCCTTCTTTGCATGATTTTTTCTTTATTGGTGAAATAAATCAAGTTGATATAATTCATGTTCAAAATTAAAGGAAAAATGGTTAATAAAATCTTAGTATATATTTATAGTATAAATTTAGCAAAAAACAATATGCTAAAAATTTCCATCATCATCCAAAGTTAGATCATTAGCTTAGTACTCAATAGAAATAAAAGAGGAAAATAACAGAAACACGTGTTACAAACCTTTCATTTTCAATTTTTTAGCTATAGAAACTCTAATATAATAAAACAAAATTATAAACGAAATCATACGTTTATTGCAACGACAACAAACAGCGGAATGAGACAACTTTAAGCACTGATAATGACACTTGTTTATTTTTGACAGCTATGTTTCTTTTTATGCAATGGACATTCAAAAGGTATCCAAACACGATCAACTTAAAGTGAACTGGTTCTTTTATATAATTTTTGGGCATTATAGGTTATGATGGAAATTTCCACCATTATGCAAAGAAGGGTTAAGTTTACGTTGATGAACTCTCGATTTCACAGTGAGTCTGAGTCATTTGTTTCTGTGGCTTAATTTCTTATATAAAGGGGGGGGGGAATTTTCGTCGTTACATTTGACAAGAATGATTCAGCGATCTTGATTTTCGTACTTAATGGTTGTTTAGATTTTCCCATAGCTCATGTTAAGCAATCTAAACACATGCAAAAATTTATTAATTTCCAAATAAATGAGTTTCATTACTTGGAGAATCATTAAAAAGTTAAAATTTTGAGGTTATTTTTTACTGTCAACAATTTTTCAGCTCAGATTATAAATCGAGTTATTCTTTTGTTATTATTGTGTGCATTCTTTAACCTCGAATAGTGAGAATTGAGACTTCTGTGGATAACTGCGGGAATATATAAGTCCCAGATAATGTTCAAAAATTACTGGTGCGAAAAGTATTCGCTTTTAAACTACTGCAGGGATATATATGTCCCAAGGCATTTTTTCTAATACCATGTTTTCTAAAAATCTGAAACTATGTAAGCATGTTCTTTTACTTATTTACAGCACATTTAGTTCAATTATACAGAAATATCTTCACTGGCCAAAAGTCGTTTGAAAGCGTTAAAGACATACTAAAGAAGATGTAGTTTAGCATTGTTTCCTCTCTAGAACTAACGCTTACTTTTACAAGTACTCTTTGGTGTTAAGAAATATAAAAAGTGAAATGACGTTTCCGCCGATTGTGAAGTTATATTTCTGTGACATGTAAGAAGTAGCTCAGGTGTGCAGGTGTCACGGGACTGGTTCTGGATCAACAGGTGCCGCCCTTGAATGAATGCTTCAACCCTATCCCAGCAATTATGCTTCACATTAACAGGCTTTATTCTTTCAAGGCCAATCTAAATTACGTTGTACTTGATGGAATCTGGGTACCTCCCCATGCAAAAGAAAAATGCTTATGACGTAATTATTCCAGGTGCCGCTAAAAACCTTATATTAGAATATTTTTTCGGGGGGAAGAGAGTAAATTTTTATTTTTTAAATGTTTTATTTTTTAAAAACTCACTTTTTAATCTTTTCTTCCAAAATAAATGCACATGTAACGTTTTGGTGGTTAACAGTTGATGAACGAGTCAATTTCCTTCTACATCAATACTTTTGAACTATGATCTTGATTGGGTTGTCTATAGCAGGGGTGGCCAAACTTTTGGTATCCGGGGTCTACTACACATTTAAAAAATCGAAGGCGGTCTACCAATGGCAGAGCTAAATTAACGTACATATTTATTTTCGGCAACAAGAAAAAAAGGTAAATTATATCATTTTTCTAAAAATAACTTAATATTAATATTTACAAAATAAAAAAATTTACTGACGAAAATAATCAAAGTATTCTATCAAAAACTGACCATCCTATTCACTTCGTTTAGTTGAAATTTGGCTCTGTATATCTGCGACAAGTTTATCATATTGTGGCTGGTACGAGCTTATTGCAATGCATAAACACGAAGTTAAATGTTTCTCTGTTAAATGCGACCAATGTTTGTTTTTTGTTCATGATTGAAAAAGCAGAATCGCAAAGATACCTCGATTCAAAGTACGATTTCAAATACAAAATCAATTTGTAAACATTTGGAAACGTTTCCTCAGAAATTAATTTCCAAAAATCTGTATCGATAAATATACTCTGGATTTAAGAAATATATCGCATCTTAATTTTATAATTTCTTCCTAGACCGTGATTGATGTGATATCTATTAAATGTCGTATTTTTTCTGATACTCGATCAATGTTGACATTTTCATTAAATGGAAGTATCATAAAATTGAACATTTCTTTCAACCTAATTAATTCAGCGAATCTTCTTTCAAATTCTTCAAACAAAACAAGTAAAAATTAAGCGAAATCTTCGAAGTCTCGGTCTGGATTATGGATGAACTCTTCCTCCATGTTTTTGAAGTTTCTCAATTCATGTTTTCTTAATTGAGATGCATACCTTTCTATAGTTTTTTTTAATGTTTCAATCGCGCTCATCATGTCCGTTTTAGGTTTTAAATAGTAAACTTTTAATCATAAATCTTTAAATCGTAAATCTTTGCACAGTTTGTTTTGGGTTTTAAAGTGTAGACTGTAGTAAATTTTTATTTTAAATAATTCATTGATTCTACATCATAAGTCATAAATTGAATTGTTAATATCCGACATCATTATTGTTAATATCCGGCTTGATTTCCCGTTATAATCCTGGCGGTGACGGTTTTTTTTAGGTCTCATGTTCCAAATTTGACGACGGGGGGGGGGATTATCCCCAAATTTTCGCCTGTCTCCAGGATCAGCCCTGTATATAGCATAAAAAGTAAAGGAAACGAAAATCATTACGAAACCCATTTTGTGTGTATATATATATATATATATATATATATATATATATATATATATATAATAATTATATATATATAATGTTTATTACAATAATAGGAACGGTTCGTAAAAATTAGTTAACAAATTATAAAATACGTCAGCCAATTCTCGTTATCAGAAATCATCTTTAGTTCCGGAACGCGTTCCTGTCCAAGAAGGAAGTACGGAATGACGCTCCGGAGCGTTCCGGCTCGACAACACCACTGCCTATAAATTGAAAAAGAGAAATGAGAATACACTTCGTTTTGTCTCTTGCATTACTGGAGAAACTAACCAAAAATATGCTGGGTAGTAATGTTTATTAGTTATAAAAACATATTAGTAAGAATATTTTGTTGAAAGGAGATTTCTCCAGAAGTCCAGTCTTGTGAATGACCGCAATCGTAATGTTTCGCAGCATACCTTACTCGCTAGATTTGCAAATAATAATGCTCTACTTATAAAAGCCCGTAATCGACTGTCTCGTTGAATGAAGGCTGTTGCGACTGGGCATGCGCGGCGGCCGAGGAGAAATGCTGTGTATATAAACAATAGCACGTGTTTCTGCGCTGAGCATAACCTTGAGGTCGTGAAAGACGGAGTGTCGCCGCTGTTGCCTGGAGGCTCTGTTCCGGATGACGTTCCACACTTGTCGTCAACCGGGAGTTATATTTTAAGATCTCTTCTGGTTATTTGCTAAAAAAATTTTTTTGATTTGTTTTTGCCGTCTCGTGAAAGTCATTTTTAATTTTCCGCGATTCCAGTTTTATTTGAAAATTTTTAAATGACAGGGTTTTTACAATTTCCGTTAAATGATTTATTTCAATGTACGATGTATGAAAGTCTAAATTAATGTCATCTACAAGTTGTACTTGTAGATAAAACTCATTTTGACTTTTTCACTTGATTCAAGTTTTATTTCAGTATTTCATGTTTTAACTTAAATCACGTTACTAATTTTTGTGTACACAAGTACATATTTCTGTTTTTTTTTTTTTTTTTTTTTTTTTTTTTTTTTTTTTTTTTTTTTTATTATCAATTATATTTTAATTTAATAATTTTGTAGAATGATTGTTGAAATTTCTTTTTATGCAGTAAAATTTTACAAAACTTTGGAGTTTGATGAAGAATAAGCAATGATGATAATTTTCTTTTAAATGTTTAATCAAGTTCAGTAACTTAATTTTTTTATTCTCCTCAATCCTATCATAGTCATTTTGTATTGAAATCTTAATTGAATTATCTGAATTTAAAATTCTTTTATAGCAAATTATGTAAATTTTCTGAAAAGGTATATCAAGCATTACAAGAATAAGAGGACATTTTTTTTTAAGTTATAAAATAGAATAAAATGTCAACGTAAAAAAATATGGATAGTAAGAAAAGGTGTTTTTATAAACTTCTAAAAAGCAAGAATTTTATTTTATGAAATTAATATTTTTAAGTTTTTAATTTTAATTTGGCTTATCATATTTATATTAATATAATTTTTAAATATTTTAATAAATATAATGTATACATATAATAATAATTAAACTGCTCTTAAAAATATTTTATTTTTTTTATTTTCTTCTCAAGGACTTTGTAACTGTGCTGGCAATTGAATGGTTATTGCTGCAACTATTTTTAGTTTGGATGCTTTTAATAGTTTAAAATCTACTCCAAACTCTAGGTTATGAATTAGCTCTCACCCGTTATAAATAAACTAATATTTCATATATTATGTTTGTGTTTTGAATTGGGAATAAACTAAAAGTTTAACAGTGCTGCCACCTTTTAAAGACTATTTACAGTAAGCTGGAATTATTGGATGCATGGAATTACCACATATCATTAATTGTGCTTAAAGAGAATATAAAAGCATTTGGATGTTACGTGAAATAAAATGTTTTATTAAAGATTGTTTATGTTCAGTTTAGTCTAATTTGATTTATATTAACATTTGAGCATGTAGCAGTCATCTCTCTTGTGTTTTGAAAAAAAGTTTATGGTTACAAGCATTTTCCTCTTCAGATAAATTTTTGATAAAATATAAAATGTCAACTTTTTGTCAAGAATACCAATGAAACTTCAATGTAACTAAATATCGATATATGTGCTATCATTATCAAGCAATTCTGGTAGAAAAATAGTCTGTGCTACTAACATAAATAATTAAAATTTTATTTTTATTTTTATTTGAAAATTAAATCAATAATTCTATTTTATGCTAAATGATTAACTTTCCTAACAAAACATTCTGAGGTCAAATTAGAAAATGAAAAACAGTTTAAAATATGTAAATTTAATCTTTTCAATGCTGTAAAGTATATAGTAACTCAAAATATTTCAGTTTGCCTATTTTAGTCAAACTGAAATTGGGATGTTTTAAGAATTTAAATTATTCCATCACATTCAAAATATATCCCAATTTAACAGGAAGTGTTCAATCATTTTTAAAAGTTGCTTGATTTTATACTGTCATGCAAATCAAGTTATGATTCATTTAAATATGTAAAACAATTCTAAAACAATGTTTTAAAGCTGAAGAGTACAAACTTGTTTTCTTAAAAAATAGCAACAATAGAATCTCCATTTTTTAATTCTTAAATACTAGTAGAACTGTTTGAATTATGAAGAATTAAATATATATATATATATATATATATATATATATATATATATATATATATATAAAGTTATTTAAAAAATAATATTGAAAAGAATTTACTTTAATAAAAATTAATTTCTATTGCATGGGTATTGATTTCTGTGGTGTCACTTTCTTAAACACATGTTTGAACTTTGGCATAAATGATCATTTATCATATGAAAATTGTGGATTAAACTAAATTTATTGGAAATACATGTTATCTCAATATCCAGAGTTAAAAAACTGATGAGAAAAGTTTGGAATAAACAATTTCATTGTAAGTGGTAACAAAGAATATTAAGATTAAAATTTCAGTAGGAACAGAATAATCCAAAGAGATAAGTAAGTATAAGAAATAGTTAAAGTTTCGTACCTCTTTCAAATTTTCATTATTACAGTTTTTGTTTGTATTAATGGGATTTCACTGCTTGATAACTTTCAACATAAATTATTTTTCTCATGTTTAACTGCAACAAGGTGACTGTGAAGCATGATAGAAATTATTTTAAGTTTCTGATTTCAAATGTATGGAAATACATATAATTCTTCCATATTGTTATAGCAAATATATTGATATTTCATATGACTGTTAGATTACTGGAAATAAATTATAAGCAATATAAAATCATTGACCTTGGAAGAAAGATAATCTATCATAAGAAAATTTTATGAGAATAACTGAAGGAATGTCATCATTCTACAAGCACGTCATTAAAGTTTGGAAATAAAAACACCATTTAAAATGATAATTGCTCTGATATTTATTGATGGTATGTTGCCAGGAATGAAGTATTAAGAACCGCTTTGCCCTTGAAGCAGCCGGTCTCAAAATGACTTGTTGGTACTGGTTCACGTGGCTTGGAATGGTATTTGCCAAGTTCTTGTTTGCATTGGATTCTGAGAAATTCACTGGCCTCCTCACAGTCTAGACTTCATATAGGTTCATGTGACTTCTCATATAGGCTTGAATCAAGAACAGAAATAATAGGGTCCTCTAATTCACTGGAAGCTTGAAATCGCCAATCAGAAGTGAGATTAATGTATTTGATTGCAACAGCACTTTAAAGCATTGTCAATTTTGAAACCAGCTTTGTATCCCATTCGGAAATGGTAGGCGTTTTGAGCCTCTTGTATGTTAAATGCCATTCATACTTTTATTATAAGAATAGGTTTTATGTTCTCATACGTTGTTTTTTCATTACAATGATCATTTGCTTTCTATCCTGCTTTTACACCACTCTGTATAAAATGTACACAAAATGAAAGTTGCTTAAAAAATTTGCTTCTTATGTTGCAAAGTATGGATATTGTGGCATAATCACAAATGATTACATTGATTGAAATTTAATATTTTCTTGCACATTTGTGCTCATTAATTAGCCAAAATGTTGAATTTGTAAAGGGAAATATAATAAAAAATTTCTATTATATTTAAGTACATATTCTGAATTTATTTTAATAATTTTAAGATAAGATTTTGTAAATACTTTAACAAAATAGAAAATATAAAGGTGAATTTTACTGGAAATGTGTATGCAATATTACATATAGTTATAAAAACAAAAAGTATAAGACTATAATATTGGTTTCTTTAAATTATATATATATTCCATCACAATGACATTTGTTTCTTATAAAATTTTATTAATGTTTATTCTTTACTGAATTATAAATTCATATATATATATATATAATTTTTGTATTGATTTGCAATATTTATTTTTCAGTACTGTAATGGGGGAGATCTATCAGAGTACCTAAATGGTAAGTAGTCCATTATTTTTTTTTTTACATTTAAATACATATACAAGCTTTGTTTTTGAACTTATAAGTATTTTTTATTTATAGCTAAAGGCAGCCTAAGTGAAGATACAATACGGTATTTTCTAAGGCAAATTGGTATGTGCACTTTTAATATATAAATTCATATTTATTTTATATCAAAAACAAATACTTACATTTTTGTACTGGAAGTTAAATTTGTGTTCTAATTTGAGAATCCTAGTCTCTATCACTTGGCGTTGCCAAGTGTCATCAGAAACAACAAACAACAACAATTTCAGAATAACTTTTTATTTTCCTCAGGTTCTGCTTTGTAATCAAAAATTTACTTTAAAATTTATTACAAGTTTCAAATTGTTCTGTTATTTCCTTCTGCTTATTTCTTTTAATTTGAGCTAATAAGCTTTGTCCTAATTTAAAATAGCACATATTTTTTTATTAAGAAATTGTGCTACGTGTGGTTGAATTTAAATCATTATAAGGGCATTGAGAATACTCAAACAACTGTCTTATTTTACTTGTTTAAAAGCAAAACTGTTCATCGATTACTGTTTTAATTGAAAACAAAGGACTCATATTTTGAGTATACTAATATTTATTTTGTTTACTTTAAAAGCTGAGGCAATGAAAGTGTTGAATCAAAAAGAAGTTGTTCACAGAGATCTGAAGCCCCAAAATATTTTGCTGTGTCATTCTGGCAAGCCCAATCCTGCACCTTCAGAAATTACTTTGAAAATTGCAGACTTTGGGTTCGCCAGAGTTCTGTCAGATGGTGTCATGGCTGCTACATTATGTGGTTCTCCAATGTATATGGTGAGTAAATTTCACATTTGATTTGAATTTTATATCAGTATGCATGTATACAAATGCAAATCATTAAAAAATTAATATGAATTTATTAAGTCTATGTTAGAACTTTCTGATAAAAGAAATTTAAACATTTTCACCTCATTTATTTATATCATATTGATGAAATTGTATAATCTTTATACATGTTCTCTATTCAAAACTGCAAAAGACTATACTAAAATCCTATAATGAATATCTAAATTTGTTCCTTATTTTAAAATAAGTTATTTTTATCTTTAATTAAAAATAAAATTATTTTTATTCTCTTGGATAAAATTTTTATAAATAAAGCCTAAGTTTTCCGTGATAAACATTTAATATGGAAACAGTTATAATACAAATTTTTACTATATAATCAATTGTTTTATCATTTCAGTAAATTTATTTAAAAATAAAAGGATTTAAGTAAACTATAAATATGCAAATTTTCATTAGTTAAAAAGATACAGTATTCCCCTCTCATCTGTTTGGGAAAAATATTTCTGAGTGTTGATGATATAGAAAGTTAATGCTTTCATCAACATAAAGTTGTCTTCTTAATTAATTTATATCCTTTTTATTTGACTTATTAAATATGTTATTAATTTGTGAACAATTTGTATACACTGGTTTTTCATTTTCAAAATACAAATCTTTTTTATTTATTAATATTAATTTAAGAGGAAAATGCTTAATAAATTTATTTAAACCAGAAAAATTCTTTAAAAGCTTTCACTTATTTAGTAGGAGAACATTTAAAAAACAGTAAAAAATGAATGAGAATATTTCAAAATATGTAAAAAAAAGTATTTTTTACATTGATAACTTAAATTGTTCCATTAATAACTTTTTAGTGTTATGCTTTGGGTTCTACTGTGTTTCCTAGATTTTTTAAAATAATGTATTTTTAAAAAATTGCTTATGAATTATATAAATCATTGAATAACTAATAATAATCATATTGAAAAATTGATAACGAATTAATATTTTACATCAAAGAAGGAAATTTAAATATTTATCAGTATAACAAAGCATTTGCATTAAAAGTATAAAGGTTTTCTAGAAATTCGATTTTGAGTTCTACAGATTTATCTTGCTGCTGATATAAACTTGATAATAATATAGTTGAGAACAAAATGCAATTTTTCTTAATGTCTAAATCATCAAAATTTTGATGAGTTAGAATAATTTATTTATAAACACATTTTAATATTTTATAAGCTTCCTCACACACAGAATTTTATGTGCAAGTGCAAAATTTTAAGAGTGTATATTTGTAAACGAATCCACTTTTTAGAAAAAGTATCAGATTTCTTGTTTATTCTTGCTGTATGCCACCCATATAAAATGTCAGACTTATTTATATATAATTGCAAAATTGACAATAATCAAATTATATTTAAATATTTATTTCTGAACATTTATCCACATTATTCATATAAATCATTGATGTAGATAAATATCAATATTTTGTTTAGTTTAATTTTATTTTTCTTAAATGTAATAAAATTTAATTTGTTATTATATTTTAAATTAATGGAATTTTTATTATTCTCATGTTTACTTGCATAATATGGAAGGTATTAAAAAGTATTTTATTCAGTTGCTTTTTGCTGTTATTTTATCTCAAAACAAAATTTTTATTTTATGTAATATAATTAATTTTTTTTTCTTTAATGGAAAAAATATTGCAATATTTTTACAATAGTAAGTAATAATGATTATTTTAATTTATCCTTCATTCTATCATTTCAAATATAATTAGATTTTGTTTTATTTCCAGTTTTTCCTTAAGAAATCCTACATAAAAATCTTGTGTATGATGATGAAAGTGTTCAAATATACATAAAATTAATTTTTTGCTATAATATTATAGTATTATAATGGAAACTCAACAGTTATATAATTTTCAAATAATTGTATGTTATATTTTTATTACATTATGTTATATAGTTAATTCAATTTAAACTATGTACTTATAATATGTTTAATCTGATTATTAAATCAGTTGAATCAAATGAATCTTTTATTGTTAAGTCATTAAAATTGAATGATTTAATTGTTTATTTAGGCTCCAGAAGTCATCATGAGTCTCAAGTATGATGCCAAAGCAGATTTATGGAGTATTGGCACTATAGTGTATCAGTGTTTGACAGGAAAAGCGCCTTTCATGGTAATCCTTCTAGGTTATCTTTAATATATGTATGTAATATTGCATTGGCATGTTTGAATATCTAATATACTTGGACAAGCACTACAAGTATTTTCAGCAGCAACTGTCACATTATTCTTTGTGAAACAAAAATATATGTAATGCTAAATATGTATGTCTTCTGGATGATTATTTTACTATATTTTGAAATTTTTACCTTAATCAATTTGTTCTTTCATGTGTAAAATGTGACATTAGAATGGTATATCCAAATTTTGAATAAAATTAAACAATTAGCTTTTTACTTGATAATCATAATTAAATTACCGTTATAAATTAAAGTTTTGTTGGATTGAATTCATTATAGTTTCTATCTATAGTTGTACTAATTTAAAATTGTTTCTTAGCTAAAAGTACTTAATAACAAAAGTTTGTCAATCTATATATTTTTGATATTTTTTTTGCATTTACTGGAGTTTACCACTCACATCTTTAGTTTCTTAATTTTTCTATTTTTTTTTAAATATATTTTTTGCTGTGTCAAATCACATGAATTTTAATATTCATTAATATTCAAAATAAACAGTAGTTTTACATTAAAGTTAAGTTTTGATCATTTTTGATTAGATCAAATGTTTTATTTATAAATATGTGCATTTTTTTGTATGCTTTTGTGTATTAGGAACTCTGTGCTTACATTTATTTGTATTCTGTATATTTATTAAAGTCTTGTTCGCTAAATTGAAAGATTGACTGCTTCTGACCTGTATGATCATATATGTTAAAATATAACGATTACAAATTCAATTAATACAAGTTGATGTCAATAGTAACCATGTATAAAAATAAGTTATAATCGATGTAGGATATGATCATAATTTTTATGTCAGTATAGTTATTTTGAAATGATTTATTTAAATATACAATACTATTTTTTTGTTATTTTCCTTTTAATTTAACATTAGATATCATTTATATTAACAATTCACAATGTTAATTCTAACTGTGCATAAATTTTAATATTAAAAAAGTTTTCTTTCTATTAATTTGATTTTTTTCTATTTATTTATTTCAATATTTTCAAAAGAAAGACAGTTGCTGATTTTTTTTACCTTAGTTTTAATTGATTTTAATTTGAGTTTTTTCTAAATTTTATGATCAAGTTGTAAAGTAATCAGTTATTGATTAAAAAATATTCTCTCTTAAAAATTTCACAGTGTGTGTATCTGTATTTTATTTATAATTCACATAGTAACTATTTATTTATGTTGATATCATTTAATGTAATATTTTTTCAAAAATTCTGTGATGAACTAATTTTATTAACTTTTTATTTAGTAAATAATATATTTAGAGGCAAGAAGCTAATATATAAACATTATTAGACTTGGATTTTTTTTCTGCAAACTGTTTTACCATTACTTATAAAACTGTAATATTCATTTTACCGGTATAAGACTGATCATAACAGTCATAAATTAATATTTATTATATTCAGCCTGGCTTGAATGAGTCTATAGGAAAATTTTTTTTTTCTAATATTTTTCTTGAAAGATTTATTATTGAGGTTTATTATTGTTATTGTCTTGTAACTTTGGGAAAACTGTCATTCTTAATTTCTATTTTTGAAGCTCAATTAATGAACATTTATTTTATTTTATATGGAAAATTATGTATATTTTATTGAATATATGTTTAAAAAAATTACCAATTCAGCAATTTAAATTAATTTTAGTCTTTATATAATTTGTTCCATTTAACTCTCATCATTAAATCTTATCACACTCACAAAAGAAAATAATAAATCCAATTTAAAAAAAAAAACACTTAAAAACAAAATCTGAATAGATTCATATAATAAAGGTACACTTACATAAAATAGCTAATAAATAATTTTTTATTTTTCTAAAAATACTCAAACGAAAGTCATTGAAAATATTTTTGCAATAATTGGATAATTCTATGTCAGTTGTCAATGAGAGTTGGTTATTTTCCTTTATTTCACACACCTTATTTATACAGCTGGGTTTTATGTATAAAAATAGCTACTCCTGTTAACATTTTATGTATCCATTAAGACAGATAAAAAGGAAACATTTAAATATTACTCATATATGTTTATAATAGTTATCTCCTCATATATGTAAGTTGATCATTACAAATCATTGTGACAACTGTAAGTTATGAATCAATTCATTGTAAAAATTAAAATAAATAAAAGTGTTACTATAAATTAGAACTGTTTATTTTTATTCCAGACTTACTGAAAACTTCTTTCTGTTTACTGATGAAATGTTACATTGTGCAGGCACAGTTTAATTAAAATTTTATATTTTATGTTTTTTTATATTTATTATCACTATATTAGTTTCCTTTTTTTATGTATTTCATCGTTTACAAAATTTTTTTTCAGGCACCAAATCCACAACAATTGAAACATTTTTATGAGAAAAATGCAAATTTAGCACCAAGGTATATTTTTTTATAATTGTTTAACAGACTAATATTTAAATTTTAAGCTGTGTGCTACATATGTACATTTAAAGATGTTGCTTATTGTGCTTAAGGCAATGAAACATAAAAATTCAATTTCTTTTTAATATAATGATAATGTATTTAAATCATTATATTGTAAAGTGTTTCATCATTCTCTGTCTGAACATTACTTTATAAAAACTATATTTTCCTTTATAAATTAATGTCTAGTTTATTTAATCATGAATCAACAAATTTTGCAAATGTTTTTTAGAATCATTGATTTGTATAGAGATAATAAGATAAATAGTTATAGTTTTTGCTAAAGTAATTGGTTAATAAAACTTATTTTTTTTCTTTAAATCAAATAATATATTTGTTTTCAATTTTTTTAACTTCTCAAAATTTGCATTTTTTCATTTATTGCAGAATATGTTTTAAAAACTATGTT
The DNA here is from genome assembly GCA_026290005.1 of Latrodectus geometricus. NCBI lineage: Eukaryota > Metazoa > Arthropoda > Arachnida > Araneae > Theridiidae > Latrodectus > Latrodectus geometricus. The sequence goes on along the minus strand of JAPDSC010034629.1, from coordinate 36,276 downwards.
CACAAATTATGATAGCTGTGTTGTGCTAATATATAAATTTTAAATGGGTATTTATTATAAATGGACAAAAGTGAGTACTTGTATCACTTTTGTCTATTTATAAATGTTGAAATTCTTTAAACATTGATAAAGTTACTTTTTTTCAATTAATGCAGATATTTCAGGATTATAAGGCTTTTTATTAATTTTATGCTTGAAATAGCTCTGAGAAAAAAATTAATGTTAGGAATGTTACTTGACCAGGGTAACTTTCCTCGTTTAGCTATAGTTAACCATAGTAGATCATATGAGTACTATGTTTATAATGGGATCATCATTCTCAGAATATCTAATTGTCATCGGATCCTGTTGAATATCCCTTTTGGGGAAGGGGGACAAAAGAAAATTTACTTAAAATGTTCAAGAAGTCTATCATTTTAAATTAGAGAATTAATATGAATATTCTCTTTTGTGTTCTTTCAATTTCTGAGAATTGTCTTTAATTATTCATGTCTTCACAATGTAAGCTATATTATTCTTAATACTGGCCAATATTTTCACAAATTAAATTTTTTAAATGAAGTATTCAGGAAATGGCATCTCTGTGCTGTTACAATTTTAGCATAGTTGTGTAGACTTTCTATTGTTATTTAACTTAAGTGCCAGATTTGAATTTTACTTGTATGTTTTATGTTGATATTATGAATAAAAAAGATGTTCCTTATTTGTGAAAAATGAGTTTGATGAACAAATTAAGGAAACTTGTGTTACTCAATTTATCTTGTTTATCAACTTTTATCTAGGTAACTTACGTTGTTTATGAAAAATAAAACTTTCTTTTTAATCGATCATTGGGCATCTTATATTTATTGTCTTCACTCTCTTCTCCTCTTGCAACGACAAATTATCTTGAAATTTTTTGGAAGGAATTTTTGCTGTAAAAGTTTCTTGCATGTTGAAAATAACCCCTAATTTTTTAGTTTACTTTGAAAAACTATTTTGAATCACTTTAGCTATACTAGTTTTAGAAAATTTATAAATGCTTTGTTTATTTTTTAATTTATAAATACTTGAAAGAAGGAAATATTAATTTTCTTTGTCTTGTTTATTGTATCATAAAGATTCAGATATTTTTACTTTTAAGTGAAGTTTTTTACTAATGTGATAAACGTTTGGATGTTTCAGTAATTTTTATAATTGAAATATACTTTAAAATACCTGATCTTGTCTCACTTTGAGAATAGTCTGTCTCCCATCTACTTTTTTTATTACTTGTTAATTTTAATATACAATTGTTATTTATATACATTTAAAATAATAAGAATTATAAAATTTGCATTAAGCTTATGATATTAAATATTCATTATATTCTTTTGAATACTTCCAAACAATTTGCTATAAATTTATATTTTTATTACCACTCACACATGCATTCATTAAGAAATATTGTAGCCAATATTCTCTAATCTTTAAAACGTTTAGTTTCACTTTAAATCATAAAATTTTAGATATTATTTTCCCTTGAAGAGATAAATATAAAGAACTTCCAAATGTTAAAATAGTCATATTTATTTTTTCACTAACATTAAATTCTCACAAGGTTAATTCTAAAAATAGTACAAAAATGTTTTTCAAAAAGTTGTTTCAATCAAATTTTCTATTTCTGTTATAGTTAAAGAAATTTTTAGTCATATAATATTCTATAAATCAAATTATAGTAAGTGATTTAATTTTATTGGTACTATACTTTAAAAATCAATTGTTCATTCTAAATAAAGATACTGCCACATATTTTTCCACACTGCCTTATCTTTTTCATTTAATTTTTTTTTTTTTTTTTTTCCATATAGCATACCAAATGGAACATCTGAAGACTTAACAGACTTACTGTTGCGTTTGATGAAAAGAGATGCTAAAGATAGGATGGATTTTGGTAGGTTTTACCATTGTAAGAATAAATAAATAATTGTTATCATTTTGCTTAGGACAAATAATAATTCCCAATGTATTTCAGATGAACTTTTCAATCATCCATTCTTGAAAGTTGTTCCTCGTAGTAGTAAGTATTTCAATATATTTTGTTCTTAAAAATTTCCTGTGTTTAATCTTTAATCACTTTGAGAAGAGTATTTTAAAAGTGAGATGTGGCTTTTTACTTTAATGAAAATATTCTGTTACTAGGTTCACCTGTACCTGTTCCTATCAGGCGCTCCATCTCCCCCAAGTCTTCTCCTACGAGCCCAGTTTCACCATACACCTCTTCTGCCAACCATAGCTGGGATAGGGATGTGGGTGGAGAGGACATGGCTCAGAGCAATTCCTCTCTTTCCCCTTCTCCTCTCAATAATTCAGCTCTGTATTCTGAAGAGCAGAGATATTCACCTCCCTCACCCATTGAACAAGTAATCTTTAATGCTATTTTTTCATTTATCTGTTTTAGAAACTATGGAGTCTTTTAAAGAGATATCTACAATAAAAAATTTTGAATCTGATAGCTATGACTGTATAAAATAAAAACAATCACATTACTTAGAAATCCCTTTGAATTACAAAAATAAATAATTTTGTGAGATATTTGTAATTAAATTTTAATGAAAGCAATGGAATTTTAATAAAAGAATATTTTTAGCAAGGCAAAAAACAGGGTTTAATTTTGCAATTTTTTAAAATTTTAGTTGTAAATTAATGAATGTTATATACTTAACTATTTCAATAAATCAATAAATTATTCTCTAAAAATTTAATTTGTTTTATTTGTTTACAAGCATAAACATAACAAATAAAACTGTAATATGCTGCTTTGGTATTATAATTATTCATATACATCTCTTTATGATTTATTTCATGAAATCAGATTTCATAGGATTAGTTCAGTTGCATTAAAGGCTTCTTAATTTCCTCAAGAGTAAATCAATTCATGAATATATCAACCGACAGGTTATTTTTATCTAGAAATGTTATTGCTATTTGTTTTGATTAGCTATTAGTCAAATATCATAAAAATAAATAATTGTAAAACATGTTTTTCTTTTTCAGGATTTTGTTGTTGTTCCACCAAATCTTCCAAATGATACTAAATATGGTATGTAGTAGTACTTTTGCACTAATTTTCAAATGCACATATATCTTTTAAATTCTAAATATATTTTTAATCTCTAGGTGAAGTGAATAAAAACAATCATCTTAAACACCATTTAAGTGATCCTAATGTGTAAGTAAAATATCCTTCCAGTCATATCAGACTTTTTTTTTTAAAAAAATTTGTACTGTATTTTTCTGTATATAACCTGCAGGGGTGTATTATCCTCAAAACCATTTTTTGGATAAAAGAAAATAACAGCACATAATCTGCATCTTTTTTTTTTTTTTTTTTTTTTTTTTTTTTTTTTGCCGAGCAATTGAAAATATATACTGCTGATAGTGTGAATGCCATATAAAATAAAAAAAATATACTGTATTATTAAAAATATAATAAATTGTATGGAACAAAAAATTTATTATGAAAAAAATCTATTTTAATCCACCTCGTTTTAAAATGCAATAATCTGGGGCGAAAGTAGGAGATTGATCGAAAGAGGTAATTCTGAGCAGGTTATAGTAAAATTGATGGAATAACTTTTAAAATAAGGTTAGACATATTTTAAATATAAAATATATTTGTTTTGTTAATAATTAAATGCAAGAAATTTATTATTCTTGAACTGTAAATTGGATAAATTTTTTTCTTTTGTAACATGTATGCCTTATTTTTCACCTTTATTCCAGTTTTTTACCTTTATTTACCAGTGGTTTAAAATTTGCATTATAAACAATTGAAAGCTTTTGCTTCCACAGCTAATTTACAAATTTCGATATTTCTAAATTGAAACAGATCAGTTATAGACAAAACATGAAATAGCGTTAGCAACTGTAATATCTTTTCAAGGAATTGAATTTGTTTTTGAATGTAATTGGGCAAAGCTGGTTATAGTTGAAAAAAGTCAGTGGAGCCGTCTGTTAATTATTTTATGAAACATAATGGCATTTCTTTCAGAACTTCACTGTAAACTTTTCTGGTGAATAATATTTTTTTTAAATTAGATTTTCCACGATGACATGGCATATGCACACAATAACATTAGAAACTTTTAACTCATAATCTGCAGATTACATACAGGAAAATATTGTAATTACTTTAAATTGTTAATATAAGTGAGTTATTTTTAAAAAAATTAAATTACGTCTTAAAAGGGTAATTTGTAATTCCATTTTAATTTACCCATTTGACTTACTACTGAATTCCAAGTTTTCTATTTCTTAATTCAAATGCATTCCGTTCATTAGTTCTTATGTTTTAAAATTTCCAAGTTGGCAGCCAACTGGTGTCTTTTGGTTCAACAATTTGTTGGTTTGATTACCCCTTAGAAGTAGAATGCTTGCAAAGGATTAGAATTCACTTTAAATTGTGGGTCCTGGTCTATTTAAATCCATGTGCAGAAAATGAATGTAGAGTGGAAAACTATTCATTTATATTCTTAAAAAGATTGTAAACTCTGCTTTGTAATTAATTTTTAAGGGTGAGATCCAATCTGTTAAAAGTTCTGGAATGAATCAGGTAATTTTTTGTATGTTTATGCTTAACTTAAATGAAGATATATTTTTCTTTCACAATAAATTCAAGTCATTCACATTTTTTTATTAATAATAATTCAAAATTGATTTTATTGGAATATAAAATAGAGACAAATACTGTTGGTTTTTGATATATATATATATATATGTGTGTGTGTGTGTGTGTGTGTTTTTTAAATTTTAAAACAGAATTGATTACATAACTTTAAAAATATATGCATTTACTTATGCTGCAGTTTATTGTTTCCGTGAAATTCAAGTAAATATGTATGCATATATTTACACCTTTTTTATGCTGACACATGAATGAAATAATTTTCACTTATTATCGTTTTTTATTCAGTGTCAAAAAAAATATATAGGTGATTATTAGATTTTTATTTGTGTAGAATCACATGTGATTTTTTATAGTCTTTGATGGGACATAATCACATAAATATTATTTAATTGTTAATATTCAGCTATTAGATATGTAGTATTTAATATTTAAATGGGAAATGATTGAATATAAAGATCAGTAATCTTATGTAAATTATTCTAAATATAGTTTCATTTTCATTTACTTAAAATTTTAATCATAAAAAAATTATTTGCCTGTACAAAAATTTGCTGTGTGTATTGTGGTTTTCGTAGTTATTATTTATATTTTTTATTGAAGTTGCTCTCAATATCATTTGAAAAAAGTTTCTCAAATCTTTAAAAAAAAAAAAAAAAAAGTATTTCTGAAAATTCTTGCTATGCACTCTGAGAAAGTTACCTATTTGTGAGCTATGTATACTTTACGTATTCTTGAGCACTATTTGCTTGGTTCTGTAATTACTTGATGTATTTTTGCATTATGTACTGTTTAATTAGGGAAGGGAAAAAAAATAGAATTGCAAAGAAAAATCAGTCATGTTTAGTTCATTGGAGGGATTTGAATGTTATTTTTTATCCTTGAATATAAAATTTTGAAATAGCCTATAAATTCTTTGTCTCTTTTAGCTTGCTACATTCTGAACATGTTGTGCTGTTCCTAATCAAATCCTTAAAAAAATTCTCTTAATTTATTGTATGTTTACGTAGGAAACTTCTCATTTTTAAATTACTTTATTATGAACTTTATATTCATAATATTTTTCTGTATGTAGATCACCTTCAAAGATACCTGTTACAAATAAAGCATTCAAAAAATCAATGCCTGGAACGAACATTAATCTTGCTGCAAAGGCTGTGCGATATCAAATGATGCAAATGTCATCTGAAAATGAAGCTACACAGGTTTCATCCGCTATGCAAATCTCTGAGAATGCCTCCAATAACACAGTAACAGCATCTGACAGTTTTACTGGTGCTGTTCCGGTCCCAACACAAAAAGTTGCATATGAGCAAATAGAACACAGTCTGCAAAATACTCCTGCTTCTTCACCACAGGAAGGCTTTGACTTTTCTAAGAAGATGGTGTCTCCTGGCACTTCTCCAACACTAAAGGTAACTGCACACATAAGGAATAATTTAATTCTTACATTCACCTTCTCAAATATTGTAAAAAAAAAAAAAAAAAAAAAAAAAAAAACACTAGGAAACACATTCTTTCTAATACTTATTAGGTAAAACTTAGTATTTATATTATTATATCAAATATGTTTCATCAATACAATCAATTTATGATGTCATATTTTATATCAATAAAACATAAAGAAACAATTGAAAATGGGAATTTAGTTTTTAATGTATGTATTAATAAAAAGAGAGAGAGAGATGGAGAGAGATATCAGTAAAAGCTGCTCTTTCAAATAGGTATGCATAGCATATTTTTGTAACTATTGTTATTGCTTATAGATATAATCAATTACTTATTATGTATGATGCATTGTATGATGGTATTTAAACCTCTTTGGGTTTTAGAACTGACACTAGTATTTAACTAAGAAGTGTTACTGTTTGTATTTGAATAACAACTTTTAATGTGTTATATAACTTTTAAAGTGTTATATTTGACAATCAAAATGTATCCATTTCAGTCTAATTGCTACAAATTTTAAAATTTGTTTGGACAATTATGTTTTTTATGAAATTATTTTGATAAAAATTTTAATATTTAAAATAAAATTTTTTAAATAATATTTTTAATTGTTAAGTCTCCTGTATTCAAGTATAATACTATTCAATTATTTCTGGTATTTTAATCAGTTCATAAATTGCTAATATTTTATGATTTAATGCTTTATGTATTAATTAATTTTCATTTCATGAAAAAAATTTTGTAATTTTTTTGAAAAAACTCTTCAAACTTCAGATGTTTCATATAAATAGCTAATCTTTCTAGTAATATTAAGGCCAAGGCGATATTTGAATAATTAACACTATCATACTTTTCTTATTCCATCACATTGTAATGACAGTGTATCATAGTTGTAAAAAGTGTATGCTGGAAACCTAGTACTGTCTCTCTTAATATTTGTTAATGACAGATACCAATGAATACACATTAATTGAAATTTATTTTATACTCTGTTGAGTTAAAGAAATAATCCGTTTATTAAGAAAATTGATGAAGGTTCCTCAATAAATCAAAATATTTATATCCATTCCTAAATAATTAAATGCTATTTGGTGTTAATGAATCACATGTGATTCAAATTATTACTCATTGGTTATAATGTAATTAATACAGATATGCACTAAAAAAACTTCTGTTTATGTTTATAAGACATACATTAACTTTTGTGCACTTAAATATTTTCAAGCATCCATCCTAACAAAATTTTCATGTACATTGTATTGAAAACTAAGAAAAATCCTGCAATTTCATATTCATAAGTTTGTGATAAACGACTTAATTCATTTTTATAACTAATGTACTGTAATGTGATTACATTAAGAAAATTAAGTATTAAAAATGAGCCTAATACAATAATTCTGTATTGTATTTGATTGCATTTAGTGTAATCTCTTATCTAATAATAAATATATCGGTTGACATTTGTTATGATATATTTTAGTATGTTTTTATTAAATTTATGAAAAAATTAAAAACAAATTTTGAATTATTCTACTTGAAATATTTACCAATTTTATTAATGTATTACTTATCAACAGTTTTTTTCAAATAAAATTTTATAGGCGAACATTATCTTCAGAGAAAATTTTTTTCATTTAATTATTGAATTAATCATTGAAGCTTTATGTCTTCATGCAGGAACATGCCCCAATATTTGCAGAAAGAAGCAGAAGAGATTCTACCAACTCTTCTAGCAGTGACCCTTTTCGCATTGCAGATCTCAGTTCAATGACCCCACCTTCAGGTATTCCTTTCTTTATGCAAATTTTAAAAAAATGATGTCCTAATATTGAGTTTATTAATTTTTTGTAAATCGAGTTAACTAAGTCGCTTTTATAAATTCCTATTTAAGAGTACAAAAAATGTATCAGTTTTTTTAATTGTGAAAAAAGTAGTATTTATTTTATTTTTACTTGTTAAATT
>JAPDSC010034629.1:0-28210 GCA_026290005.1 Latrodectus geometricus | reverse complement strand
CAACTAAACATTTTACTATTTTTTATAAAAAATATTATATTTTTTTATCATCCTATTGAAGCAGCATCTCAGAGCCCTCCACACCCTGCTGTCATGACTTTTAATACTCAGCAGCAAAGGTATCTCTATAGCCAACCTCCTGCCTGCCAGCATCATTGCTGCTGTGGAGGTCAAGGATCCCCAGGAAGAATACGCCGAAACTCATTTACTGGTCAAGGTACCTACAATGAATCCTCTCCCACCTGCCACTACTTTGCTCATGGCACTTCCCCCTCCAGCCTGGAAGGATTGTTCATTCCCGAATTGCCAGAAGAAACTCTGTTAGAGGTTTGTATGTAAATTTACTAAGAACTAATGACCTCTTTTCCAATGTAGCCAATTAAGTATGAAGGTCAGATTTCTGACTATCAAAGTGCAGGTATTATTCATTGCTTAATCCAGGGATGGGCAAATATATAAGGCCCACTGGAAGGTTCTATCCAGACTCCGGATAGAATTTAAATTTGTGTGTCCGGGGTAAAGTAAAAGAAATACATATTTATATGTTTATCTCCTTTTTCTGATTTCTTTAAATACTTTTTCTTCTTTTTTTAAAGGACTGATGATTTTTTGTATTTTTGTTCTACAAAACATAAAATGGTGGAAATAGCAAGCACTTTCACGGTTATGTGTTAAAAATGGAGGTTATTTGTTAGTATAACTGCACCAGCAAGCTTTAAGTTTTAAGTCTTTGTCAATAAGCAGACATGGGAATCCAACATAGGTGAATTAGACTTTACATATGGCAGACTACTTATTTTAAACTTCAGCCAACAGCTTTTTTTGAGGGAATTTTAATATCATTGTGTGTAGAAAGATTATGGTCATGTAGCATCATTGTGAATAGTGGTTAAATTATTAAAAGCATTTTGTAGCTTGTACTTGTTTATGTTATCAGTAAAATATTTCAACTCTAAAATGGCTACTAAAAATGTAAAACTTTTCAGAGTGGTGGGTTTTTAATGATAAATGGATCTGAAAGTATTTTAAATAGTTGTAAAAGATAAATCAGTTTGTCTCATCTACAATGAAGCTAAAGCAGTTTTCAAGGAATGTAACATTTCCCATTATTTCACATCTAAATATAAGAATTCCAACTGCAAAGCAATGTCTAAATATGAAAGAAAACAATTTGCAAAAATTCTTTGTAAAAAATAATCAGGATGACAAAAAGTTTTTTTCAAGAAGGTAAACAGTATCCAGGAAGCAGCTACACATGCAAGTTACATTGTAGCATACAATATTGCTAAAAATAAAGCTGTCTGCAATGAGGATTTCGTTAAACAATGCCATGATCCAAGTTTGTGATGTTTTATGTCCAGATAAAAAAAAATTTTTTTTGAGACTGTCAGCTTATCATGAAAAACAATTACTTCTAGAATCAAAGCAATCAAAAAAAAAAAAAATCTGGATTTCTTGCACTCTTAAATTAAAACTATTCCATAATAGAAGCAATGTATATCTACATTGTAGTATACTTCAAGATGCTCTGTGTAAATCTGTAAATCTTCATTGTATGTGAAACCCATGTTTGGCGCAGTCATGAAGCTTACAATTTCTGGCAATTTCCTTCAGTCGTTGCTATCTGAATGTTCTGATATATTGTTTTACATAAAAGTAAGGTGCCATTTAGTACAGATTGATTTTGAGTAAGTGATTCTATCTGAAAGATGATGTGTCGTTTTTATATGAGAAAATGTACTGTTGAGTGCAAAATGTTAGAAGATACGGAATGTCTTTCTAGCTTTTCATTTTTTATAGATCTCCTGTCATATGACCCAATTTTATGTCAAGATTCAAGGGAAAAATCTATCTGTATCTGAATCCATTTCAAAGCTTTTAAATTAAACTTAATATCTTTGCTAGGCAGCTATCTAAAAACGACTTGTCTCATTTTTTAGAGTTAAATTCAATACCCTAAGTAAATGAAGAAGAAACTTGAAAGTTATGAAGATGTCTTGAAAAAACTGCATTTTTTGAGTTTGAACACTGATGAACTTCAAGATTTCAATGCCATTCAAGACGAATTGGATATTTTTATCATGCCTTTCAACTTTAATTGTGAAGCACTGAAGTCTTGCAGCTTAAATTGAGTTCCCATCTAACAATAATTTCAGGCAGTTGTTTATAAATATGTCAAAGTTACAGTTTTAAAAACCATTATTGAATGTAAGTTTCTCAAATTTAATGTCTCACACCCAGAAAATCAGTGCTGTGTTTGCTTCATCTTATATATGTGAAAAAGTTTTTTCAACTATAAACCTTAAAAAGGATTATTTCAGAATTAGAGTGACAGTGAGTGCTTAGCCACATTTCTTAAAATCAATACATCTCACTTAAAACCTCAATATAATGAATTTTTAAAATAAAATCGCAGTTTCATTCATCTTATTAACATACTTAACTTTTAATATTTGTATATTGCTTTTGAAATTTGAGAAAACTTTATCTTGACCTGCCAACTTTTTTTTTTTTTTTTTTTTTTTTCCTTGTGATTGTAAAAATTTGTCCATCTCTGTTAATCTGTTTTACATAAATAATTATTTAGTTTGAAAATTTTTCTTTTCATGGTAAGAAGTTTATAAATTCTTTAGATACTGTTATATGTCTTGTCAACCAACAATGGTTTTAGGTAACAAATTTTGCAAAAGATTTAATTTCGTTTAACAATATAAGTATTACTAAATGTCATTATGCACAATATGATAAAATTAATATATAATTTCTATTAAGAAATAATTTTTAATATCTAATTTGTTGCAATTGAAAATCTGTAACTTATTGTACAAAATGAATCTGATATTTTCTAATCTAAAAATGTTTGTTTCCTGTTTTCTTATCATTTACACTTGTGAATTCTTTGTTACACTGGGTAATATCTTGAAAAATGTCAGATTCTGTTAGATAAGTAATATTGGAGTGTTGTCATTTTCTCTTTAAAATTTTCTTAGTTACTTTTTCGATTTATTCAAAAAAACTTTTTGATCTTAATTATAATTTATCAATAACATCCAATATCCAATGTCTGCTTCAATCAATTCACATTTTGGAAGTCAACATTTTTATTGGTTTGCAATCTCTTTTGCCGCACTGAGGTTTGAACAGTTAACCTTGCCTTCACTTTGTAGATTTCATTCCCATCTTTGATGTAAGTGTTTATAGTGGCTTAGATTTCACTTTAAACTAGATCTCATGTTCAACAAGTGAGTGTAGAATGACAAGCATACTAAACATTACAATTACTGCTACTGCATGTAGTGCTGAGAATTTAAGTAATTTTTAGTTATTTTTTCTTATATTACTTTGAATAATTATGCTTCAAGTGACTCATATAATTTTATGTGAAATTCCATTTTCTATACATTAATTAATCAATTTTTTTATTTTATTACAATTATACATGATTCCCTCCAGAATATTCAATGTTTTTGTATACTTCCATTTACTAAATTTTGTTCATTTTTTATTTTAAGTGAAAAAAATATAATTAACTATTATATTGCGATATATATTTTAATTATTGAGCATTATTAGAGGAAGAAAATACTGTATTGGGCAAAAGTTAATGAAATTTAGGAAATTGTTTAATGTAATTTTTACCTGTATTGCAGAAATTTTTAATATTTGAGTTAATAAGAATGTGTATAGTATTTTTTTCACTATGATGTACGAAAAAAAATTTTACTTTTAATTATATTTTTATCTATTGTACTGTAAATGTGTAAACATTGTACTGTAAACATGTAAATGTGTTTTAAATAAAAAGAATACGATATTAATAAAAGAATATTTTAATTACAGAAAGAACATAATGATACATTAGCCAAGCTAAACTTTGTATCTGCTCTAGTGAAGTGTATTTTAGAATTAGCTAAAACAAGGAGCTCTCCTTTGTCATCAGCTTTGACAAGTTCCATTACAAGAACAGAAGTATGTAATTTTATTTATTTATTTATTATTATTATTTTTTTTTTTTCAAATATTCTAAGCTGTGAATGAATTTGTATGATGTAGAACAGTAATTATTATCCTGGTTGCTGTTGACTTTTTAAGTTCTCTAACTATTATGACCTGTTTTTTATCTTGAACAATTTCCATTGTGCAGTAAAATAGACATATAGTACAAACTTTCATCCAAGTTCTATTAGTCTCGATAACTGTGTAGACCTAAACTGAACTTCAAAAATTATTATAATAAACAATGCTCAACTAATGATATGTTTTTCATAAATTTAGAAATGTTTTTTTTTAAGGTAACCTCATTTATTAATAAAAGCATCTGTTACAATAATTCTCTAATAACTATTTAACATATTTCATTAGACCCTAATGGCTAAACATGTTTCAATGTAAGCTTCTTTAAGATTTTGTATTTCTTTCTCTAGGGATCTGATCAAACAATGAGTGAAGGCTGCAGGAAAGCTGTTCAGCTATTACTCTACATGAAAGCTTTACAACTCATCTCTTCTGCATTTCAACTTTCAAAACAGGAGGTGAAAAGTGGGAAACTGCAAACATCAGCCTCTGTTCGAAATGGTGAATCATTGTTTCTTAAATGAACCTTGAATACTGTAAAATCTTTTCAGTAATGTTGTGGGTGCAAAGTCAGTCTTTAATTATCAGATATTTTAACAATTAAAGTAAAAATAAGTAATTATTGAATTTTCACTAGAACATATATTAAGTTATATTATAATATGGTCAATGATCAAATGAGAATATTAAGTTTTTATTGAAAGTTTCTTTTCTCTGCTATATTACATTATTGATTCAGTAATTCTGTTTTGAACTTTTAAATGTCGTAGGATAATTTGTTTTCCTGACTATCGCTGATTAGTTGAACCAGAAAAAAAATTTTTTATTTTAATTTATCAGTGATACATAACATTACATTTACCCACTTTTCAATGAGTAAATATTAATAAGTTGAGAAAAAAATTAAATATTAATTTAAACAATTACAATTTGAAATAACAGCTCTTAAAATAAATTTATTAATAATTTGATGCAAAAAGTAAAAAAAAAGTTTTATTTTATTTATTTTTTTTTTATGGAAAATAATCCATTTGTTACATAATTATGATATAACATGATTTGTAATCAGTCTAAGCTTGAGGTGATATGTTGGAAATCAGTAAATATTTGTTTAACAATCAAATAAATTTAAGTATATATAAATCTATATTTGATGGTATTGCATAATTGAATTTGAAACCACTCTGTTGCTGTCAACAATTACATGATCCCTGCTGCTTACTGAATTCTTTTCCCATCTTACATGGAAAATAGCTTTGGCTTCTTTTAAATCTTTAAATATTAAATTATTTTCAAAAATCAAATTGCAATTGTTTATTTGTGTTTTGTATATCTGAGAAAGATTGATGTCCCAGAATGGATTATATACTTCTACTTTTCAAAAATATCAGCATTATTTTAAAAAGTCCAATTATTAAACTTTTTAGTTGATTTTAAGTTAAAACTTATTTTTACAATTTTAGCTTTGGATAATTTTTAAAATATTAAGATTCAAATTTATACATCATCCTTTTTTCTTGCATTTTCTGAAACTGATTTCAGTTATATACATTTTAAATCTTTGAAATTAAAATTCTATTAAACTAAGCAATTAAATTAAAAGTAGGGTTTTTGAAAAATTAGTAATTTATTCAAACTAGGTAATTTTGACCTTAAAATCCTAAATTTGAATCATATATTCCTAAGCTTGGTAGAAATTATGCTTTTTGTGCAAAAATTATTAAGATGTCTATAAAATTATAATCATTTATATATGTATAAATAACAAAGTTTCCAAATAGGTCCACAAATTTCTTACTTTTTTGTGTGTAGTTAGCATTATTAAATCTGAAAGAATACCTTGGAAGAGAGGTATCCATGATGATCAAAATGGATAATAGTGGTACTTTATATTTAAAATATTTTCTACTGTTAAAATCGTATCCATATTTCATAACAGTTCATATGAACCTTAGTTGAGAAGTATTTAGTTATGAATACACATGTTTTTACCTTTATCTTGATATTTATTATTTTTACAGTTTTGCGGTTGATGAGAGAAAATTATCACTTTTGCTTAAGCATGTGCAAGAGTCTTAACACACCTGGACTTTTGGAATCTGTTGGAGTGGATCCAGCAGCTTCTGCTCATAAAACTGAGGAAATTCTATATAACTATGCTATTCAAATGGTAGGAAGATTATTTAAAACATTAAATCTCAACATTTACTATATGACAAAACATAAATCTAATAAATTTTCATGAACTTTTTTCATTTATTTTGCTGAGAAGTTCATAAATCATGAAAATAATCATAAACAAAAATGTTTATGGTATGATTAGAATTATAAGTGTTTATAGCAAAATATGATTTATCACTTATGTATTATTATGATATATAAGTGTTGTATATTATAATGAACTGAATTATAAGTGATTAGTTTTTATGATGATTGAAAAGGATACATTATCAATGATTATTTTAAATTTTGTATCTGTATACGCATTTGTATATTTTTATGCATTTTCTCCCCATGTAAGTAGCATTAAGGATTGTTTTAAGAGTATCTCAATTTGCTTTTTGTAGTTTAGGCTTCACACTAAAAGCCTGAAAATATTTTTTATGGTTTGTTACAAATTCTTTTCTGTGACAAAATTGTTACCTTCCAAAATATATCTTTTATTATAGAAAAGTTAAATATATACATGTGACAGTTAAATTCTTTCATTCTATTGAAATTCTGACAGCTATGGCCACAAAAACGCTCAATTTATAGGAATAGAGCTATGCTATACAAAATGAGACATCTTTAATGCTTCTTTTGGTGAAATTTTAAAGTTAGCAAGCTTACCTTAAAAACAAATGAGATGAGGGAATAAATCAATATTATATGTATATAAAAAACACCTAGCCAATAGAAATATTTAGCAAGAAAGGAGTGAAGAAGGATATATGCAATAATTACTAGCTTGTTCATCAGTTCTCTCACAGTAACACCTGAAAATATGCATAAAGAACATCTAGTTGTCATTAAGTTCTTTTCCTAGGTACAATCAATTGGTGTTACTAAAAATGAGAGTGTTTCCTATCTAATATGTCAGTTTCTAATATCAGGAATATAACAGTTTTCAAATTAGCACAAAAATTAACGTACATTGTGCACTTTTTTTATAGGCAAAGTGTTATTTTATATTAAATCACTGTTCTAGAACTATAACAATTTTTAAGACAAATTCCATTTAGTTTTAAGATAGAACCATTAATTAAATTTATTCAATTTCTAGATTTTATTGCCGAGAATTCTGCAAATCATTTGCTTGTTGTGGGTAGCACATTTTTATACCCTGGCACACTTTTTACTACTATAATTGTTGGTAATTTAAAATTAAATGTTGAGATGACTTTATTGATCCCATTGTATGTTTTAAAAAATACTTACTTGTTGTGACACTCTTAATTTAATTCTTAAATTTAAGAGTTTTTTTTCAAACGCTCTTTTTATTAAAAATTGAGTATTTTACTATGATTTTATTTTATAAGATAATAATTTATGCTTTTACATCAACTATTTTTGATGACTACATCTATGAATTTAAAAGATATTGCTCATTTTCACTATACTGCCTGTTAACTATGTCATTGAATATATATTGCTATATTTTTAACAGTGTATAACATTTGTTAAGTTAACAATTTAAAGCTTTTAAATCTTTTTTTTTTTTTAAATATATCATGAAATATATTTTCTTGACTTATATTATTAGTTTTGGTAAATTGCATAAAGAGAATTATTTTTATATCCTTTATTCTTCCAAAAAGTATAAATTTCTTATTAAAATTGGCTTTCAAAATGAATTATATTGATGTGTAATAAGTGGTATTATGTGGCTTTCGTGAAAACTAAATGTATGAATATGTAATAAGTTTTTAAAATTTTACTATCAAAAATGCAAATTTTCAGAAGAAAATCAGTTTTTTTTATTCAGCTTTGCATTGACTGCCATTGAAAAAGTAATCCATTATTTTTTCGGTAGGCGTCTGTAGTGATCGATATCTCGTAAGGTATCTATCAAACAATTTCAAATTTATGCTCATTGGAAAGGTGACATTTGACACTAAAATATCCTCTTGCGGTTTTTTGTTTGATCAATTCAGTTACGAGTACTAGGTTTTAAAAATGGAAGACAACAAACAGAAAATTCGATACATTTTTGTTGTTCTCTTGTAACGGCGATAAAGATAGCCGGGTGGCTAAAATTGTGAAAGGTGTTCATCGACCTTTATATGACTGTAACAACCAGTTACGTACAATTTTTGTTTCGTCGATTCCGTTCGGGTATTTGGATGCTAAAGATGCTCCTCTCATGTGGATGCAGCATCGTCGAAAATGTCTATAAAATATCAAAAATGATCAAAGTTAACCGCATATCAGCAGTCGTAACGCGCAAGACCTAAAAATCTACATGAAAGCGGTTTTAAACCTTTTTACAAAGTGAATCCGAAAGAAGTTACATAAAGTTCACGTAAAAATAATGTATTTCTTTTTCCCCAACCTAATATATATATATATATATATAAACTTCAAATTTATGTTTTTTTTTCTTTTTTAAATAAATGCCAAAATGTTTTGTCAGTTGTAAAACTAACATATGAAATATTATTATTATAATCCTTACTGCATTCTCATAAGATTGTTTCCATTGCAGTGTCAGTCTGCAGCACTTGAGGAACTCTTTGGTGAACCAAAAGAGGCATGTAATTTTTGTTTGCATTAAATTTTTCTATAGAAATATGTATGTGAAATATAAGTTATTATAGCATGCATCTATGGATAACATCATTAATTTTAAAATATCTATTTGTGCATGATTCTTATTCTCTGAATGCCAATTCTACCAAATAGGACTAACTCAATTTCTTGTAATGGTATGGTTTATCTGTTTTCAATTAATTTTTGCAGTTCCAAGGAACTGATTTTACGTATTTTTCTCTATTTTTTCTGAAAAGTGATATATTTGTGAGCACAGATGAAAGTTTTTAATCATAACATCACAACTAAAAGATTGAAAGCATTTTATAAATTGCTCAAGAACAATGGAGTTTTTCACTGGTCACTGTACTCTTTGTAGAAATATTTTATTATTATAATTCCAGTTTTAGATATCATCAGGAGCTCTATTATATACCATTTGCTGATACAAAAGTTTTATCAGATATATGCTCCCCAACATTTGATTTAACCTCAGTAACTGGAGAAAATCTAACTGAAATTCTTTTCAATTACTGATTTTATAAGATTTCTTAATTAGTGACTCTTCTTGTGGATAGAGTAAAAGACTTGTTTGCAGTTCTTGGTTCCTTTTCTCACCTAAGTATCAGTCCTGCATGTGTCTTTTGCATAATTTATTTGTATAATTGTTATTTAGTATGGAGGCCATTTGATACATTTCACCCATTCCATTAAAAACTGTTCACTTTATGTACTTTTTTCCAATTTTTCTTTGTTGCTGGTGTTTTCTACAATTGTTGCAACATAACTTAATTTTAAAATCTTAATTTTTATTTATTTATGATAAACAAAAAAAGTTCATGTAGTTGACTTGTCTATTATTATGTTTATGAATTTTTTCTTACCTTACTATTCGAATTCTCTTTCAAAAATCAAGATAATAAAATGTTCAAAAGTTTTTAATGTATTTATTAAAATGAGAATGATTTATTCCCCCTCTAAAGTTACCAAAAGTTGAGTTTGTGGTGCATCATTTACTCTTTTAATTTTGGAAATCTTTTGTATTTTAAATGTAAAAATAATTAGATAGTTCATGAATTAAACATATTTCCTTTATTATTTTAATCTTTCAGAGTTTCCACCGATATCAGACTGCTCAAATTTTACTTCATAGTCTTGGACAACAGGTGAATGATCTCAATGACAGGGAGTTGTTGCTTAAATGTAAGTAACTAATTGTAAAACACACACATATATATTATTGTTTAAGAGCAGCTGTATAATTTATTACCATGAGTCAATCAAATAATCAAATGTTAAAATTTTAATTTCAATTTTCTTCACTTTTAAAATTGTACTAAATATTTTAATATTTTTTTTATCAAATATGAAGCATATTATATGTGCCTTGAAAACGAAATCTCTGGTTGAATATTAGCCTAAAGAGGACTCGTATTGTAAGGCAGGATTGAAAAATCATCATTTATCCTATTTGGAAGAGAATAAAAAGGAATTTCCCCTTTTGCATTTCAAGAATTAGAAAAATAACCCCATTTAAGAATGTGAAGGAGTTGTTTTTCCCAAAAATTACCAGACTCCTCTGAAACTAAATTAACTTAATCAAACTCAATTCAATCCTTTCTTAATTGAGATGAATATAAGATGGGGATTGGCTTTTTTTAACTTGTGTCTCTTTGTGTCCCCCTCTTATAATTAAAATATATGCTGAGGAATAAGACGTGTAAATAACCTATAATTTATACACACACACAAATATTTGGATGGTACAAAAAAATTGTTTCTAACTAACTTCAGATGTAAAAGTAGTTCAAAATAAATTTCTACTTTTCAAGAAAGGAAAGTATTGGTTTGAAGTACAACACATAATTCTGTTGTAACTCATGTTAATTTTGGGTGTATTTGAAAAATACACAAGTGAAATCATTAAGGGGCTGAGACAAGAATTTATGAAAATCAAGTTCATTTTTTTCTATAGCCTTGGAAAGTCCGATAATTTTGATCTGACTTCTAGTTAGTGAAAATTTTCATGTGCCTTATTTAATCAAAAGTGTACATTTTGAAATAATAGTTTTAATTATTTGTATATCAAAATATTTTGAAATTTTGTGGATTTTTAATTAAATTTTTGAATTTACAAGTTTTTACCAAGTCAAACTTTTATAAGTTTTAAACTAGTCAAACAATTTGTGAATTTTAAGAATTTGACATATTTGGACAGTCATTCTTCATTCACATAAATGTATTTTCAGATGATAAATTTAACTTTTTTTGAGTCTCAAAAATATTTTAAATTTTTAGTCTCTTTTGTTTGATTTGAGAGCTTTATTTACTTCACTTTATTAGAGTTTATTAAAATTAATATTTGAAAACATCAATCCAACTCTTCAAAATTTTTAATGTCTTTAGATGTTGACTTTTATTACAAAATATCATGAGTTTTATAAATTTTCATTCCATATATTTATATATTACTTTTAAAAAGTTTTAATATTTTATTTTATTAAGTTTTGGTTCTTAATTCTAATATACACGTACTGTGTTTTTAAATCAACAGCATTATTTCCTAGCTGTCTTTCTAATGCAAATTTAGATAATATTTTGTAAATTTGAAAATAGCTTAACTATGAATTAAAATTTCTTGATGAATTATTTTTTCCTTAGAAAACACTTCTGGTAATACTTTACAGAATTAAGTAGGAAAATATTCAGTTTTCCTCTTTACCTAATGCCTTAAAAATAATTATTTGTAGAAAGTGTATTTTGGCTTCTTAAATGAATGCAATAAGTATTTTTGTTGTACAGGTATTTTTATTTGTATCTCTAAGCACCATTTTTATTAAAAACTTTTCCTAAGAACAAATGTTTGTTAATTCTTTTTATATTACCTTATTGGTTGAAATGAACACTTATGTGTTTTACCTGCCATAAAAACTCATTCATGATCCATTTGTTTTTTATTTATTGTAGCCTATATTTATTAATAATGAATTGTAATAGAATAACTTGTGTATTGAGATAAAAAGATTGTGATGTTCCAAATTTAAATGATTAAATGTTTTGAAGAGAGAATTTATTTGAAGCATTTTTAAATACAAATACTGAAGAAAATAATAGAAGTATCCACTCGATTTTCTGCGATAAGAAACATTTTATGCTTCAATTTTCAAACTGAAAAAGTAATAATTCGAATTATTTAAGTAAAACAGAACATTTTCTTTTATCAATGTGTATGTATTACATCAAAAATTAATCCATCATAATGTGATTTTATTTTTAAAAATTTTTTTTATATTTAATTTACTGAAAAATTTAAATCATTAGAATCATTTCTACAACTTCAAAATCCCATTGAAGTTATTTTGATCTTATTAAAGGCAAAGTAGATTTTTTTTTTAATTTAATGTATACAAAAAATTATTTTCATTTAGAAAAAGGAGTTAATTTGCTTTTTCCTCATGATTAAATATTTTTTGAATTCAAATTTTCTTGTAAATAAAAATTTGAAGGATTGAATTGATTAATAACTAATAGAAATCATTGAAATATTAGAGCTTCAATTTTGATTAAAAAGTTTTTTTTAATTATATAATATTAAGGGCATTTTCTCATTCTTATAGCATTTTTCCCTGTAGAATTTGAAAATTGTGTATCACAGTTGTTGATATTGATAGTGGACAGAATACCTTGAAATTTTCTTAATAGAAAATACAGAAATTTTAAACTTTACATGAAATTGATATCTGATAATGTTAGTGTCATGGAAAGTTTTGGAATTTCTTAAGAGCATGAAACTCTTTGTTGAAAAAATTGACAGTATAAAATATTTTTGAGTATTTATAAATATATATCAACCAAGTTGAATATCATTCTTATTTTATTAAATTCTCATATTTGTAACAGAACTTAGAGTATGTCAAATCAAGAACAAATAAAATAATTCAAGTTTTAAAAATGCAGTATAAATTAATTTTAAGACATGCATGATATTTACAGTTAATTGAGTGCAAACTTGCTTTATAAGTTATTTTTGTAATTTATAAAATTACATTATTTCATTTAGCAAAATGTTCCATTTTAATTTAAGTCATTTATTTTAACATCAGAACAATGCAAGAATTGGTTCCTTGATAACATTATATTACTTCATTTAAAAGAGAGAGAACTCAACATTTTGTACCAGAAGAATATGATCATATATGTCAACACAAACCTTCAAACAATAATAAAGAACACTTTAACTATATGTTTATTTTTTACATCTTTATTTAATGATTGAAAATGTAAATCAAATTGACTTATTAATGAATGCTGCACCATTTAATGAGGCCAATAAAGTTATATTTTTAATGAAATTTGATTGAAGTTATTAAAAAAATTCTAAAATCAATTGAAAAATTTGAATTTTTAAAACTTTTTAGAATGTGTTCCAATGTTTCATTTTTCTGTAATTTAAATTAAATTTTAATTAAATTTGCAAGTTAAATTTCTTTATCAAAATGTATCTAATATTCCAACACAACTTGAGATATAATTATATTGCAAATTTATAAATGTTATTGCAAGTACTGAAAAGCATATTGACAAATTTTAATGCAAATTATTATACTTGATAATGTAACATACATTGCACAAGAGCTTAAATATTTTCACTATCTCTTAGCCTTAGTTTATGTACCATGTTTTACATATTTTTATACTCTTTAACATCATTAACTGAAAAAGTTATAGATCTTAAAATTTAAAAGAAATGATTCTATTGTGTTTAAAATATTAAATAAACCAACTGTTCAGTATGTATCTGTCAAATTGACAGTTAAATGGTTAGTGCTAGAGACAATCAATGTTCAACAGTTTGATTTTGATCCCCACCCTGGGCTACATATTACAGTTCATAATCCTCTTTAAACTATAAGTTCCAATCTAATTAGTTCTTGTATACAAAATATGATCAAGCAGCAAAATAGATTAATTAATATTATATAATAATAAATTTTGACAGTAAAATGTAATTACTGTTATTGTATAATTAAAAAAAATTAAGAAAATATAAAAATAAATTTCTGTTTATATGAAACAAATTTCTGTCAATGATGTACAAAACATATTAAAAAAAATATGTATACAATTTTATAATAATTTGTTAAAAATTTCATAGTTTATTAAGTTACAAACTGCTGATTATTAATCTTTTGACCTCAGAAATCAAAAAATCATTTTCTAAAATTCTTGAAAAAGTGAAAATTATAAATGTCTTATAATTATGTTAAAATGTGTCTTATTAACTGTTCTGTTAAATAAAAAAAATTAATTCTGATGAAGTGTTATGATATAGTTTCTGCTATACTAAAAATTTATAAGAAAAGTAATTATATGAATAATTTGTAATAACAACTGTTTAATTTATAATGTTCTAACTCCCCCTCCCCTTGCAGATCGTGATGCTGTACAGAAAAGACTGGAAATACTCACAAACAATAGCTCTGGATATGGGTACCATACAACGTGAGAGAACAACTTTGATTAAAAACTTTCTATGAATTTCATTTTTTAAAGAAACTGATATTTTGGTGAAGCAAAATGTGTTCCTTTATCCAGATTCTTTCATGCAAATTATTATATATATTAAATTATAGTACCTAGCGCATATATATATACATAGAAACTTATACTCATAACATGCATTACCTAACATTTGCAAAAGTTACCAATGAGTCAGAGCTAAATAATGCAATATAAATCATTAACATTTATTATGAATTGGACAATTTACTGATTCAAATCCATTTTTATGCTGAAATTTTCCCATTGCTTCTAGCCAATTGCTGTTTTTTTTAGCAATGCATCATAATATATTTTAGAACTTAAATTGTAGAATTTTTTTTTTCCCCTCACCACATTAGGTGTGTGTGTATATATAAACTATTTTATAAGCAAAATAATCCTGCTGAACTTAAGTTAGTCCAAAATTTTATTTTGGTTAGTCATAAATATATGTGAAAACAACTTAGTATTGGAAATACCTTTTAAAAAAGAAAGGAATAAAAAATATTATTTCCTAGAAAAGAAATTTATTTTATTTCCTTAGAACTTTCTTTAATTTTTCTACTGTGCAAGATTTTGTTATGACAAAAATTTTAAAGAATCATAAATTTTGCGATTAGAACAGTGGTTAAAAATTTGTGCTATTATAAAAACATTTCTTTATCTGTATTGAACAAATGATCTTCTGTATTTTACCAGTCAGTTTTATATGTAAATGCAAAATTTTTGTTGTGAATTTTAATGTTTCTGAAACAATTGTACTGAAAAGACTTATAACAGTTTTGCCAACATATTAATTTACATATTTTTTTTATTGTGTGAATTTGTATAAACAAGTTATGAATTATTTTAACATTTATTGCTTTCACTCCAATTTTTCTTAAACTTAAGTGCAAATATTAATAAATAGATTGTAAAAATAAAAATTCAATTATTTATTTCTTCTGTGAAGTTCATGAATTGCATAAATATCTCTCAATGAAATTATTTTCCAGCTAAACTGAAACGTGTTAGATGTGAAGTGCATTTGAAAATTATGTTACATTTGTAC
This sequence comes from Latrodectus geometricus, assembly GCA_026290005.1. Lineage (NCBI taxonomy): Eukaryota > Metazoa > Arthropoda > Arachnida > Araneae > Theridiidae > Latrodectus > Latrodectus geometricus. The sequence continues at coordinate 12,813 of JAPDSC010034629.1, read as the reverse complement.
AGCTGTATGGACTTTCTTGATTTATCATTCCTTGTGTTGTGTGTAAATAGTTATTTATTTGTATGACAGTATGAAAACTATTTATTTTTAGTGTGAATATGTGAAGAAGCATGCCACTGTATTATGTAAAAAATATATTCACTTTTTAAACTTAGGAATCTTGTGATTCTCCTCAGGTAACAACTTCCTAGAGATAGGTAAAAGAGTTATTACCAAATAAACTATTATTTGTTATTATATTATAATAGACTATCTTTTAAGAAGGTTTTCCTCTTTGTTGATGTGTGCCATTTATTCATAATTTTATTTCATGTTAAGAGATTTATTAGAGTAACTTTATCCTTTGTGGTTTTAGACAAAAATTCAAGTTGAGAAATTTTACTTTTATGCATGTTTTAAAAACTGTTTTGTGTATGATTTTAATCCTCTATTAGAAAATTTTTTTTGCTATTTAAACAAATATAAGATGTTTAGTTAAGACAATAACCTAACATTTCATAAAAACCAATTTATTAAGCTCGAACAATAAGCACTCTAATTCAGATTTTTATTTATTATCTCTTGAAATTTTGATTTCAACTATGCTCCAAGTTACAGCTTTATTTTCCCTCGACCTCTTTGTAAATAATGTACTATTAAAGTAAGACAAACTAGTTTTATAACATGACTACTTTCTGCTACACTTAGAGAGTAGTGTAAATTTATCAGTCAGTAAAACCAGATTTGATTGTCAGAAAGAAATTTTTTGTAACATGTAAATAAAATTAAATAATAATGAAATGTAACTAATTTACTAGTGATCGGCATTTTACTCACAAAAATAAATTCTAAACATTTTCCCCCTTTAAATGTGGTTTTAAAATTAACTTCTTATTGAAAGTTATTTTAAAAAATTAAAGGTGATCATTAAAAATTTTGTGTTATACACATTGGCAATTCTTACCATTTCATTTAGAATGAGTCTGTTCAAGTGTGTGTGAAATGTGATTTGTATTCTGCATAATAAATATGTACATATTTTTCCATTTTTTTAGAGGTAGACTCAATGTATGCTTAGCCAACTTTTGTTTTTGATGTATGATGCACAAATTATAAGTCTGCTGTATGTATGTTTGACTGTACATGATTTTGTAATAAAAAAATGTTCTTAGTGAATAGTAGTTTTATATGTAATCTTTTGGTAGCAAAATCAAAAAATTTTGTCACTATAAAAAAAAAAAATTTAGTCTGCACTTTTATTTTACTCTTATTATATAAGACACATTAAAAAATAATGGAGTGCATAAATACATATATGACGATATTCATTGATTTTAGTATATTCCTTTTAGAAAATTTATTGGTATAATTCACATTCATTGATATTTTATTTAAATATGTCATCACTCTAAAGCATAACATTTTAATGTATCAGAAGCAATTAAATGTAAGAATGAAGACAAACATCTACATTATAAATGCATACCTGACAACTTCTCTTTAAAAAAAACTGAATTTTCCCCATGTAATGTTATATAAACTTCTAGAGAGGCCTTTTTTTCATGTATTTTGGTCATAAAGAATGTTTTGGCAAGAAATCTGATATGTCATTTTTACTATGTAATGAATTCAGTGCATAGTTCTTGTTGGATTATAACTCATCTGAGAAAACTGCTTCACCTACTTAATATTAATTAAATATATACACAAAGATTACTCAAGTTTTTCTGATATTTCTTTATTGCAAAAGCTACTGAAACTTCAAGTGAATTAATATTAACTGTTTTTTTTTTTTTTTTCTTAACATAAAAGTCATTTTTAAAGATATTAATATTGTTTATTCATCATACATATAAGTTAAAACATTTTTCAAACATCTATAGAATTACATATGGAGAAAGTAGTTGACAGTTAAACATATAAATAAAAACATTTGCATAAACCATATTTAGTCTAATAAAAAAAGTTTTCGTGTGATTTAAAATTTGTCTACTTCATTTTGTCACGTTCATAAAAAGGAGACCTATTTATATTGCATTTGAATCATTAAATATAAAGAAATGAAAACAATGTCTTAAGTTACAAATAAAACATAATGATAATGTACACCACATCCTGAATACATTTTGAGTAATGTACAAAGCAGCCTGATCAAAGTCCATGGGAATTCACACAAAATGATCATAAAACTTTGATAAAATGCTTATTCAATGAATTCCAATTTCATAGTGACAATGCAAATTATTCATAAATGAAAGGACTTACTAAAGGTATCTAATGTCTCCACTCATGATACTCAGAGAATGGTAGATATTTCTACATAATGAATGAGACTAAATAACATGGAGGAAGAATAATATATTAATATGATTAGAACCGATAACGAAACATGCAAACATCAAGATTCAAAATATATATATATTATAGTGGTTGAATCAAATTCATTAGTATCGAGGAAAATAGATTCAATCTTCAGACGATTTCAATTCAGTCTTTAAGAGTCATTAAAAATTAATTCTTAATTCAAGTTTAGTGCTAGGTTGACACTAAACAGACATGAGCATATGCCTACTCAGATTCCCATAATCTATTAAGCCAAAACAGCAACCAAGAAACATCAAGTGCCCTGTCATTTTGAGAACCCCTTGGAGGTTCCAAAAACATTATAATTTTTTTTCTTGTTTATTAAGCCTTTTGACATAGGAATCCAGGTATACATAGCTTTACTATTCATGATTCTAAGAACTTAAATTGTAGCACCAAGTTTTATTTCATTTACACAGATAGAATGAAATCAAACTTCTAAAAGATCATTTTACAGTCACTCATTGGGAACAAAATCAGATATTCAAAAATTAATATTATGTCTGGCATTGAAATGTAAACACATCCATTAGTAAAAGTCAATATCAAACACTAGCATCAACTATACAGATATTTATCTTTAATTTTGTTTATAACAATGAAATATTGTGTAATTAATTTTTACTAATCTAGCAAAAATTTTACAAAAATGTTTTAAACAGGAGGAAAATTTAGAAAATAAAAATAATTTTATTAAACAATTTCACATATATTAGTAAAAATAAACCTTGTTCTAGAAAGTAATATTTAACTTTCATCTTATTTTTAAATAATTTAATGTATTCTTAAACTAATCTATGAAAAAAGGGGTCCATTTCATCAAAAGTAAATTGCTTAAAGTATACAATTAACTATCTATACAGTAGATAATTTCACAGAATTCTTCAAGGAACTAAGTTAAAGAGGAGTTACATTTCTAAATTTATCGAAAATACACTACTGGCCATTTAAATTGCTACACCAAGAAGGCGACATGCTACAGTCGTGAAATTTATACGAAAGGAAGAAGGTGCTGTGATATGCAAATGATTAGCTTTTCAGCGCATTTAGACAAAGCAGGCACCAGTAGCAACACCTACATTGTGTTTAAATGAGGAAATTGTTCAGCCGGTTCCTCATACACAAATTGCATTTGAACGTTGTTGCCTGGTGAAAAGTTGTTGTGATGCCTCGTGTAAGAAGGAGAAATGCGTACCAGCACGTTTCTGACTTTGATAAAGGTCGAATTGTAGCGTACCGGGATTGCGGTTTATCTTATCGCAGTATTGCTGCTCGCGTCAGACGAGATCCAATGACTGTTAGCAGAATATGGAATCGATGGGTTGAGGACGGTAATACGGAACGCCATGCGGGATCTCAACGGCCACCTATCACTAGCAGCCGAGAAGACAGGCATATTATCCGCATGGCCGTAATGGATCGTGCAACAACGTCACGAGCCGTGAGTCAAGAAACGGAGTCGTTTGGAAGACAACAAGTGTCTGCACGAATAGTTCGACGACGTTTGCAGCAGCATGGATTCTTAGCTCCGAGACCATGGCTGCGGCTTCCCTTGACGCTGCGTCATAGACAAGAGCGCCTTCAATGGTGTGATCAACGACGAACCTGGGCGCACGAATGGCGAGATGTCATCTTTTCAGGTTCTATGAATCCAGGTTCTGTGTACAGCATCATGATGGTCGCATCTGTGTTTGGAGGCATCGTAGTGAACGCACACTGGCAGCGTGCATCTGTCATCGTCATACTGGCCCATCACTATGGTATGGGGTGCCATTGGATACACGTCTCGGTCACCTCTTGTTCGCATTGACGGTGCTTTGAACAGTGCACGTTACATTTCTGGTGTGTTACGACCCGTGGCTCTACCCTTTATTCGAGCCCTGCGAAACCGTAAGTTTCAGCAGGATAATGCCCGACCGCATGTTGCCGGTATATTACGGACCTTCCTTGATAGGAACATGTTCAGCTGTTGCCCTGGCCAGCACGTTCTCCAGATCTTTCACCAATAGAAAACGTCTGTTCAATGGTTGCCGAGCGACTGGCTCGTCACCAAACACCAGTCACTACGGTTGATGAACTGTGGCATCGTGTTGAAGCTGCATGGGCATCTGTACCTGTGCATGCAATCCAATCTCTCTTTGACTCAATGCCCAGGCGTATAACTGCTGTTATTACTGCCAGAGGTGGTTGTTCTGGGTACTGATTTCTCAGGATCTATCCAGCCAAATTTTTTGAAAATTTAATCATTTGTTATTTCTAGTATAATATATTTGTCCAATAAAAAGCATTTTGTTATCTGCATTTCTTCCTGGTGTAGCAATTTTAATGGCCAGTAGTGTATTTAACTATGGAATTAAATTATATGCATACAGTTATATTCTTGACAAGTGTATGCATAACAAAAAATATTTTCATTTATTTTTATTTTAGCTTCATAAAATTTTTCTTTGTTACTTCTTAATGTAAATGAACATCAATGCTTTTTTAATTGAAATATTTCATTTTCTGTATTTATATTTTTGGCACTCTTTTTTTTTTTTTTTTTTTTTTTTTCCCCTTTGGTTTGTTTGCCAAGTCATTGTAGATTTTTTGGTATGAAGATAGAAAATGTCAAAGCCTCTAAAATTTTCGACTTTTATCAGTACAATTACACATTTAGGAAATTTGATTTCAAATTTTCAGCTAATCTTAGATCCTTTCTATTTTTCTTTACTAAGTACTTCCCCACAATATTGGTTTCAGAATAGATTTGATTTTCATGTCATTTTCTAAGGTATGACTGAGGATTTGTTAACTTCCTCTTCCGCTAGCATATTTTTGTATGTTGAAAGAGTAAAAATATTGATGTTTTTAGTTATTGTAGAGACTAAGTTACAATGTAGACAAAGTATTTAGTTGATATTTCTGCACGTTTTTTATTACATTAATTAATATTGAATTAGTTATGTCTAAAATTCATTGTAATGCTATTTTTTAGAGATAAGTTTTACAAGTATAATACCTTAATCCAGTTGTTGTAGTAGAGAGTGAAATTTTGTTATTTAAAATGCTAAATATTGGGTAACATTTAATATATTTTTTCCTATATCATAGGAATAGTCAAAAATAATTTATATATTTTCATATTAAGACACTGTAGTGTATTATTCGTTCTCATTATTGGTTTTTCTTTTTAACAATATTGAGAGCCTTACAACAATGCTGAAGAAAAGTCAAGCTTTTAGCAATTTTTTGTGTTATAGTGAAATCATATTGTATGAGAGCTCCCATAATTTATTTTACCATGTTGTAAGAGGACTACCTGTGTAAAAATAACTATATATTAAAAACTCTTTTTAAATTCTTATGTAATTATGAATTGTTTCTATAAAAATTTCATGAAAAATAAAATTAAAACATTGATAAAAATTTAAGCCAACTGATACTAAGATTCTTGCAAACTATAAAAGTTCCCAAGAAAAATTCTAATAAAATAATGATGCTAGATAATTTTTAAAATCAAAAAGTAATATTTGTTATACAACACAAAAAAATAGAAACATGTTTGATAAAAATATAAGATTTTCTGTTCCCAGTTGATTCGAAGATTAATGCAAACTAAAAAGAATAAAAATTCTCAGAAACGCTATATTAAAAGGTTGATAAATTACATAATTTATACCACAAATATTCTTTTATATAAAACAACAAAAATAAATACATATTAAATACTTACAGATTGTCCCATTGACCATTTTCACTAAAGAAATTATAAATTTTAAAATTGTTTTCAAAATATGGGAGTAAAAACACAGTAGTTAACTTATATGTTCATTAAATAAAGGGGCAAAAAATTTTGATTCGCATTCCAATTTTTTTTAATTCATTAACTGAAAACTTGCATATGATAAAAATATACATGTGCATAAATAGGTAAAATCCTATAAATTGGTATGAGTTTAGTTTCTAATTTTCAAGCCAAGTGCTGCACAATTATCTTGCCCACCTAAATTATGTTATTCCATGCTTTTAAGAACAAAAGTATAAATACAATCTAAAATGGGACACAGGTAATAAAACTAAATCTTTAAATTAAAAAACATACATTTATATGATAATTCAAGTTTCTAATTAACAAACATAACAATTTACAGTAAAACTTAACTACATATGTATCAAATATTTCTACACAATGCTTAATAAATTAAATAAATTATTACATACAATAGCAATTTCAAAAGAATCACCTATAAAGTAAAAGTATTCATCTAACCATTACTTGCAGATTTAAACAAAAAAATTAAAAACTGAAAATTCAATGTATCAATATTTTTCAGTTTTTACACACAAATATTAAAATTTTTCAACTCAATACACCTTCATAACAAAATATAACCTCAAACATTCGAATTTTCATCATAAATTAAAAAACAAAATGCATAGCAAAAGCTTCAAGAGTTATTAAAACTTACACATATCAAGTCATAAAATCGCAAGAATCCATTCTGGCACAATAATCAACAGGTTTGGCACACTTTGCATTCACACCAACACACAAGACTTAGTCCTTAATTATATTAAAAAGTATAAATTGTGAATGCAGTCACTAAATTTCAACATTTGGTGACATAATGTTTCACAAAAATGGTCAATAGGATAATACGCAAGCATCATATTTAATGAAAAAATGATAGTGTCTATAGGCAATACTGTACTTACATTATTAGCATGATCATAGCTCTTTTTAAGATAAACAAATAACAAACTTATTTAAAATTAGAAATCTTTTTTTTAATTCAATAAACTTAAGTAAATTTTCCATAATTAGAAAAAAAATTCTAATTTAAATTAAGCATTTTGAAGCAAAATCAGTCGCAGTTATGCTAATGCACAAGTACTTCTAATTGATATTAAGATTAATACAAATTAAAAAGAATCACATAAATAACATTCCTATAAAAATTACACTAAAAAGTTGATAAATAATATTATATCAACAAGCAATATTTAATATAAAATACAATAACACATTTAATAAAAACATAAGTAACTTTCCATAAATAAAAACATCCCAAAATTTAAAATTTTTCAGATAAATATTAATTTAACCCTTCTTTGCATGATTTTTTCTTTATTGGTGAAATAAATCAAGTTGATGTAATTCATGTTCAAAATTAAAGGAAAAATGGTTAAAAAAATCTTAGTATATATTTATAGTATAAATTGAGCAAAAAACAATATGCTAAAAATTTCCATCATCATCCAAAGTTAGATCATTAGCTTAGTACTCAATAGAAATAAAAGAGGAAAATAACAGAAACACATGTTACAAACCTTTCTTCCACTCATTTTCAATTTTTTAGCAATAGAAACTCTAATATAATAAAATAATAGTCATAATCAATGACACTTGTTTATTTTTGACAGCTATGTTTCTTTTTATGCAATGGACATTAAAAAGGTATCCAAACACGATTAACTTAAAGTGAACTTGTTCTTTTACATAATTTTTGGGTATTATAGGTTATGATGGAAATTTCCATCATTATGCAAAGAAGGGTTAAAAGAAACTGAAGAATGCACCCTTAAATGATACATTCAATTGTTATCATGTGCAAGTTTTTTATGTTCTACTAATTTATTTTTGAAATAAAACTTATCCTCACAAAGATTGCATGAGAATAGCACTTTTCTTATTTTGGGGTTCGATTTTTTATCTGCTGATAGAACATGTTCATGGTACTTCAAAATCCGACTGTTTGAAAATCTTTTGTAGCAAATCAAACATTTGTATCTCTCAGCTCCAGCATGATACCTCCTATGGCCCAACACTGATGGAATCGATTGGAACTTTTTGCTACAGATTGTACAAGCAATTGAACACACCAGGCGAGATTGTTTTTTGCTTAATTTGGAAGCTGGTAATTGTGACTGAATATTGTTGCCACTAGGTGAATAATGTAATGTTTGGGTGTTGTTCTTAGATTTAGAAGGTAACCTGGGCTCTCCGATTTTATTCCAACTAGAGGAATGCTTTTGTGATTGCTGAATTTTTGATTTTGAAAAGCTATCTTGTTGAGATTTAGAAGACTGCTTGTGCTGAGCTTTTGGTTTTATAGGAAATGAATTTGATAATTGTTTTGAATGGATTGGGTGTAAAGATGAGGCATGCTCTGATTGCAAATGTAAAGTCAGAAAATAATTTCTTTTAAATTTTTGATTACACACTTCACAAAGGTATGGTTTCTTTTTAGTACGAGTTATTTTGTGATCAAAAAGATCAGCAGCCGATTTAAATGAGATATTACAGCAATCACAAAGGAGAGAATTATTCCGTATGTGAGTTTTCATGTGTTCATCATTGCTTTCAGATTCATACAATGATATGAACCCACAAATTAAGCATTCATTATCGACAAAGTAATGTAGCAATGATTGCAGATGTTTTTCATACCAATAATTTTTCTTGGTAATTTTATTTCCTTTAGATGTATTTAAATCTTTTAAATTCAGACGAAGTTTGATACTTGCAGCTGTTTTAGTTTTCTTTGGCTTAGAGTACTTTTTCTTTTTATTGTCTAATATAGAAGATATAGTAGGTTTCTTAATTTTTTTAGGGATAAAAAGAGTGAAAAAGTTCGAAGCATCACAATTTGCTTGCAAGCCATTATTAATGGCAGGTACCAAACCATACTTCAAAACTTTGTTGACATCTTGATTGGCAGAGTCTATATCTTCCAGAATATATGTTGTTTCCATTCTGTATAACATACCTGTAATAGGATTAGTCACGTCACAAACTTCCACTTTATAAGGAATTCCAAATTGCTCAGGAGATGAAAGTTTAGAGAAAACTTCATTAGTCCACATATGCATTGGAGATATACGAGTAACTGTTTTGATAAGAGCCATTTGCAAGCAAATTTTCAACTCAAGAACAAAAGAGTGGTATTCATATTGAAGCACACCTCTTCTATAACAAATTAATTGAAAATTGTGAGCCTAATATCATTGCAACAGTTTAAATGTTCTTATAAAAAGCTGAATGATCTATGCAACCTAAAAATTAAAATTAGTTAGAACATCTATAGAGAAACAAATTAATGGAAATCTATAGAATGCATTTATGGGTAAATATAAACTTTAAAAAAAAATTTGATTTTACAAATTGAAGTTATTAAATTGTATTTGAAGTTACTGAAATGTGTTATACTGATTGAAGTTATAAATTGAAGTTACTGAAATGTAATTAGTACTTTATGTACATGTGATATACCAGAATGTCATATTTTTTAGCCAAAGTTTCACAAGACAGTCTGATTTGTCTAGTACTATCAATTTCATTAAGTTATTTCATTATCATCAATAATATGAAGTAAATGCCCTTCTGCAAAATAAATTCATGTATTTTACGAATTTTTTCAAAAAAAATCGAAGCACCAGGAAAGAATTTTTTTTTTATGAAATTGAATATGTGTATAGCTCATACACAAATAACAAAATGATTAAAATAATCTAGGTCATAGTACTTGTTCATGGCTCACAATCACCTATTGAGTGTTCAATTTAGTAGTTGATCAAACAGCACCTGGTGGCAATGCATGCTTGAATTTGCTGAAGCAAAGTGGTAGAGGTTCCTAATGTCCTCCTGTGACACATTCTGCATGGCATTCACCAATTGTTGCTCCAGATCTATAATTTTTTGTGGTGCCTGAATCTGGTGGCCAACCATGAATCAAACATGCTCAATTGGTGATTTTGCTAGCTAAGGAAGAGTATCAGCAGCATGAAAGCAGTCCAGAGATAATGCAAGTGGGGCTGTATCCCAGTGTACGGTACGCTATTTTTATACAATTAATATAATTATACAATATACAATTAATATAATTATATAATATAAAATTATATTATTTTATAGAAATAATGTAATTTTATACAATATTATATACAATTAATTAATAATTGTATATATGCGTACCGTTGTATATATGCGTATCGTACAAGGAGCGTACCGTTCACTGGGAATTAACCCCAAGTGGTATGTGGCCTGGCATTATATTGTGTTAAACTGACCTCAAGAATGACAAGCCATGAAAGGTAATGCAACCAGCTACAGGCTGGTATCAACATATCGTTGAATTGTGAAATATGTACAGAAGATGACTAAAGATGACCTGCTGTCATAACAAAAAACTATATCACAGAAAGGAATATGGCTGTATGCCTTTGTAAAAAGCTGATTGGGACCACTGGTCCCAACCTTCTCAGACACAACTACGGTGGTCATTTGCTTCATGAGTGAAGCGGAACACTATACACATATATATATATATTAATACTAGATATATATTCATTACTGAACACTATACATACAGTCTGATGTCAACCATGATGATTGGCTGCAACAGTACTCCAGACCCCTCTGCTGATGTTGTGCGGTCTTAAAGGTCTCTGTGTGAGCGTAGCCCCGTCTTCAACAAGCAATGACCACGGGAGATCTAAATGAGGCTGTAGTGTGATGAATAGTTGACAATGATACTGTTGGAGTGGTTCGGGCCTGGCAAATAATCATCCTATCTTGCTTCAAATTTATGCTCCTTAGCTTTCCAGGGCCTTCATTTTGTTGGTAATTTCCTTGTAGCAACCATTACAGCCAACACCTTTGCACAGAAGTGTCTATACCGAGCAGGTGATGGCCTATTGCTCAGTAAGAGCACCCAGCTTCATACAACCCTTCAATGTTCAAAGTCACTTAACTGCCTTAGAGGTCTTTGATATTGTCATAATGACATCTTTAGTTGCTTCTTTATGGAATTACAATGGATGCAACAAAAACGAAGAATTTTCCACTTCTGTTACTGATTTTATATTTTACAAATTGTGCATTAGAAATGCATGCTACAGTTACAATTCATGTTTATTTGCCTTGAAACTTTGAGCATTTGTATGTTTGATCAAAATGATTTTGCATACCAAATTTCATCATGATCCTAAAAGTCCCTCTTGGTGCTTTGATTTTTTTGCAAAAGAATGTAATTGTGAACCTGCAGATATCCATATATTAATATGGATGTTTTACTTACCAATTGGATTAACACCACTTTCAAAATTTTAATTATAATATATAATTGTATATATTCAAAACAAATTTCACTCATACTAAGAATTAACACCACAAAAACCTTGTGTAAATAATACTGATTTTAAAAAAAAAATTATTATTTTTCTCAACTTCTTGTTTTATGGAATTAATTAATTTGGCAAATAAAGCATTCATATGGCAAGTGGCAAATAAAACATTGAGAATAATAGATGAAGATAAATACTTCAGCTCTATATTCCTATACCTATATATTCCTATTCTAATATTTTAAGTGTTTCACAAAGAAAATCCCTTATGCATCAACAAAGATCAACTGTATGGTAAAATCTTATTTTATGAACAATTATATAATGATATGAAAGTAGGCAATAAGAAAATCATGGAATCATTAACCCAACATTGCTTTTCACAATTAATTTTATTTTCTAATTTCTGGGTATCTAATTTGTATTAAAAGACAAATATACATTCATCTTTCTGTGGCATATTGCAGCTGGTAAAATATTGCATGCTTGAGTTTTTAAAAATTCGTAATCTTTTATAAAGTTGTACATTATCTCATTGACTATCAGGTAGATTAAACATTTTAAATATTTCTTTGAATAATTCACAAATTTATAACAAAAAATTTCAGAATTCCCAGATAAAATATTTAACTATGTTAAATTAAAGAAAGAATAAAAAAAATTATTAAAATGCATTGCAAATTTAATTTATATACAGAAAAGACACGTTGTAAATTTTATATTTATAAATATATACCCATCACTCAAAGATGGGGCAAGAATCTATTTTGAGATCTTTATTATTATTTTTATTAAAATTGAATTACATATAAAAAGACACATAACCACAAAAAAATATAATTAAAAGATCTCAATTTTTGAAGGCCAGGATGAGACCTTGATATCCTAAGTGACAACCAAGTCTAGAGAAAATTCACAATATCATGGATCAGAAATCAAATATAGTTTCTTTGTTGTATCTTTGTGGCATATTATTTACCAATTGCTAATTTTAGAATTTTTCTATTCTCAGTACTGAAATCAAATATTGCCAAATCCAGAGCATTTGGTGAAAAATTCAAAGAATATGAAATAATTAACTAAGATATTTATGATATATTTATAAATGAATAAAAAATAAATACTTAAAAACTAGAAATTTTTAAGGAAAAAAATAAAGAAAAACAAATTTTGGTTCCCAAACTAATATTGATGCAGAAACATGAAATTGGATTACATTTAAAATATATAATCATTCATATTATGTATTGCAGTTTCCATGACAGAAAATTACTCACACAGGAATTAAATTGGTTACGAGTAGTATCGAACTAATGCTTATTTTTCCCATTTATTATAAAAAATTTGATTATGAAAACCAGT
>JAPDSC010034621.1:0-11534 GCA_026290005.1 Latrodectus geometricus | reverse complement strand
AAGAAGTTTATTGCAAAAAAGCTCTCAAATAAAGACATTAAAAGATATTTTTTTTCTTTTTATTTCTTCTCAAATATTCTCTTCTATTTTTTTTTTTTTTTTTTTTTGTTCTTATTTTTTAGTTTAATCTTTCGTAATTTAGATACAGCTGAATGAGCGGCAAAGAAAAAATTCTTTCTTTTTTTCCAAACTCATTCGTTTTAGCGTATATTTTATCCTTTTAATTCCTTGCTTAGATTTCCTTCTCTTGGGTTTTGCACCTTTACGATAAGATGTTTATTTAACAAATCGAAGTTAATGGAATGGGCACATCTTGCTACTTTTTATGTGCAAAATGGGCAAAATGCAACTCTGGGTAATGTCTTCTGAAAATAAAAATAAAAAAACTGGATAAGGTATGAGAGAAAAATCTGAAAAATACTCCAATGAAAAACACATTATTTAAAATCTGCCTAATAAGCAAATTTTGAAGCTTGATCGAATCGAATAAAAAGTAAATGAAGTTTTGAAAAAGTAATAAAAAATTAGTGTAACGATTCGTATTACTTCCATAAACGAATTATTAAGAAATTATTTTAATTTTAAAATTGCGTCTGAAAATTAATATCCTTATTATGATTTTAAAAAAATACTTGGACAGTCTGAAAGTATGTAACCTTTTTATGTATTTACTAATTGGAAATTACATTTGCATGACATTAAGCATCCAATGCATAAAAGTAAGAGATATTATCATTTTGAAAGTACTTATTTTACAGCCTAGAAAAAGTAAGGCCTATATTAAAATGAATAGGTTTTTTATGCATGCTCTAGGTCAATTTTGCAAGCAAAATCTAATTTCAGTGGATTCTATAATTTCAAGAAAATTTTTAAAAATTGTAATCATAATCATTTAGAGATCTAGGCTACCATCAGTTTTTAACATTGCATATAAAGTATATATAGTTTTTACAATAAAGATGCTGAAATAATATTTTTATAACTAATAGCATAGATAATCGTATGAAAAAACAACCGATAGCAATATTTCAAGACATATTTTTGTTTGTTGTCTAAAAAACTAGTTGGAGCTATTTTAATAGTGTTTCTTTATATGGATTTGTAAAGTAATCAACTTTTGAGGAAAAAATTAATTTCGCTATTAAGAGCAAGAATTCTCAGTCAAATTGTAGCAATTATGCTTTAAAACAATACTAATCTGACCATTTAATACATATTGCATCTCCCCCATTTTATTACAGATGTCGCTAATAGCGCTTGTTGTTGATGTCTGTGCTGTGGATAAAAAGTTAAAAACGAATCATTTTTGGGTCCTCACTGGATAAATTCAAACATTCGCCCCACGTTGGGTGCCAGAAATCGTTGCAGCACGAGTTGGTTCGAATGTTTGAATTAATCCAATGAGGAACTAAGGATGTTTCGTTTTTAACTTTTTATTCACAGCACAGACATCAACAACAAGTGGAAGGTGTAGTCAAAGAGAAAGTGAAATGTTATATTTATTCGGAGTGCCAACAACACCATCTATAATATAATAGGGAAGATACAACAATATATTTCGAAATGTGTCCATAAGCATCAATCTGTCCTGGTTTTACTGCCTGATCTAGATCTGATGCAAACATGAAAGGAAAGAATGAGAACAGGAAATTTGTCTGCAAACTAAGGCTACTTGAGCAAAACTGTGTTATATTAATTCGGATTTGTAAGTACAAATGGTGTTTTACAGTACTTCTAAACTTTATACATCGAAAACCGTAATTTCCATGAAATATTTTTTGCTGTATCTACTGTTTAACTTAAATGCGTAGCGATTAATGTAAATAAGAACTTCTAATCTAACACTTGACATTTTTCAGGCTTATATTGTGATTATATTTAAAGCATTTCAAAGATAATGATTTCTCTTAATTCATTGGCAAAAGCACAAATATTTTATGAATTTTCATTAAACTCAATTATAAGGCACTTAAAAATAATTATTTTTGTATACTTTTTTTGAAGCTAAGTGGGGGTCAATTTCACTTAAAAAAAGTTATTTTAATTTAATAAAAAAAGCCCTTACTAATGATGTCTTCTTTTATTGAAGTTATTAAAACAAACATACATACTACATTAATAAAATATTATTAGCAATGTTTTAATATAATCTAGAAAAGGAAAATTAAACTATACAATTATTATATAGACAAATCTCAGTGTGAAAAAGAATTGTCAGTTATATAATATAGTTAAATCGATCGAAAATTTGCAAATATCTATCTTATTATTTCTCTAAAAGTTACGTGAAAAATGCGGTGAAATGTAATAAGTTCAGTGAAAATAAGCTAAATGGATTATTTACATTTGCTTAATAACTTGTTTGATTTTTTTAAATAGAGTGCAACACCATTAATCGATACTATGAAGATAAGTTAATTTAGAAAACATGTTGTGTATTTCTTCTTAATAATCTTCATGTACGTACCAGAATTATTAGATCACTAATTTTATTTAGAACTTTTATTATAAGTAACTATACAAATGTGGAATCATATAGATATCATAAACAAAATATAATATAATTAATACAAACTCTTATTAAAAATAGATTAATGATATTGCCATATTCTTTTACAATTCAAAACTTTATAAATTAAGTGATTCATAGAATTTCAATCATTAAGAAAGCAAAAAAGACATTAAATAATACAAAAAAGTAATAAAAACGCATATTATTATTATTCATATTCGATTCAGACAGAATTTGGTTATTTAATTAACGTAGTTTTGTACTCATCATATTTTACAACTGACTCTGTAACTAGAAATAGTTGCCAGTTACTATTTAGTAACTCAATAACTATTTAGTTATTTGATTATGTGCAGTCAGAATCTACTTATCTCTTCTTTGACAAATTATACCTCCAGGTGACATGTTCTAGATAAATCATACCATGACACTTATTATCTCTTATTGCTTATCATGTAATGAAAAAACCAATATCATTCTGCCTCATAAGCTTTTACATAATCTAGTCATAACATTGAATTGGTGAATGATAATTTAACATGCTTCTTGAATGGACAAACACGCACATGTGTATATATAGTTATAACCAAGATTATTGATTTTGTTGCGTCAATTTTGGATAAACAAACAAGAGATAAATAATATAAGATAAAATTAATTAATTAAATCTTCGTTTTTGTAGCAAAGTTATGGTGCATGTATGTGTTTAGCTATACACAAACATTTAAATGTATTTTGTGAATATAAATATATCAAGTGATATTTAAATGCTTATTTTCAAAGAGACTTTAACATATCTTTCTAAACTTTAATATTTTCTTCATTGAGTTTCGTGATAAAGACAATTTTTCAACATATTTAATTAAGAATAGATGTTTTTTTTATATAAATTAAATATTTTCATATTCACATAGGTTTTGCATCAAATTTTCTTTTTTATCGTTTAATTGTTTGTATGATTTGATCAAAGATTACTTAATCATATTCAAAGATTATCTACAAGCAGTAGCTATTGATAGTTATTTTTATTTTGAATGACAGCTTGGTCAAATAATTATCATATATATATATATATTAATCATATAATTTAAATACAATTTATTATTAGGAAAAGTTTTAAAATGCTTAAATTTCATTTTAAGAAAATTAAGTTTTACTGTTTGTAAGGATATGTTTATAGAGTCTTTTAGAATACTTTAAAATACATATAACCTCACAATGAAATATAACATCACTCGTTATAGTATCTACTATAATTTTTACATGCGCATTCATTATACAACTATACCCCTTGACCTGTCCATATTTTTCAAATTTCCAATTGTTTTTCCAATTTGAAACTGGACAGTTACAAATAACTCTGGGAATAACCATTCTCCAATATTAATTGAAATAAAGAAGAAACATTGCATTTTCCTCAATCGCAAAAAAATAAATATGGTAATTTTACTAACGTGAACTGGAAAACTTATAGTGGATTCGTTGTCTGGCTGAGTCTGGGATTCACTCAGGTGACCTTGAATAATGGACTCGTGAGCCTCGTCGAGTTTACTGCCAGACATGGTGATTAGTAACAATAACAACGTGTTTCATAAGATAAAAAAAAAAAGCTGACATTGATAAAAACATTTCAACTTTTTCAATTCCCATGGCATGATCTTATTTCAAAAAATATTTCAGACTGCGTCTTTTATTTAAAAGAACTTATGTTTATGAGTTCTTTTGTTATATACATTGCAATTGTAAATTAATTTTTCAAACAGTATAAATGAACATAGTAAGAAATGTGATGAACAGTTTTTTAATAAATTTAGAATTTAAAAATGAAAGTAAAAATGTGTTTCAGCTTATTTTATTAAATAAAATTTACTATTGCCAACTACAATATATAATCTAATATTTTAAAATATTAGAAACAAATAGATGTTTTTTCTGAAAGTTTACTTTAATTTATACACAATTTTTTAGCAGTTTTTATGAATATGTAATACAATTAGAAACATTTTAAGATAACTTAATCGCCATGAACGAGAAAAATTTATAATTTTCGTAACAAACATAAATCCTTACTATGGAGACTTAAAAAGAAATAAACTTTTCATCCGAAATTTCTTACTGTTTGCAACAAAGTTTTAAAATTGATATTTATGAATTTTCACACAGTTTAAATAAACCGAAAAATATGTATCAAATTTAAGAAGGGAGAAAGTAAATTTCTAAGTTTACTTGCACAAAATATTTCTATTTTACAATAAAAATATTAAACGCAGAATATTTTTTTCCAACAGAAAATACAGTATTTTTCGTTGAACTAAATAAAACCTTTTCTTTACAAACAAACTGTATTAAAAATGCATATACAAATAGAAGTATACATATATAAATACATATATATTTATACGTATGTGTATAGATGTATAGATATATGAGTGTGGGAGCATGCGGGCATGCATACATAAAAGTATTCTGTGAGTAATCCAAAAATGTTTAATAAATAAAGAAAGGATATTAAAAACACTATAATATTCATGAATATTTTTCAAAAAGAATATTCATGAACATTATAAGGTTATATATAATTTTTTTAAAAAATGTTATAAATAATGTTATAAATATTTTTTAACAATAGTATGTATAACAAACTGCTTCCAAAAAACCATATAAACAACCGAACCATGAATCCTTAAAAAGATTTAGGTAGAAAATATAATAGCATTATCAGTTAAACAAAATTTGTAAAAAACACAAAATTGTAAATAAGTACACATTATTTATTCTTTATTGAAATACTATGGAATAATTTAAGTAAGGCAATGTAAAAATTAGTTCATACGGAGTTTACCAAATTTTAGAAACATTTATGTTCTATTTCTTCCGAAATAAAAGTATCCTAATTTAATAATTAATTTTCACAAATATTTCCAATAATTCTTGATTACTCTGCAAACTTATGTAATATCATGTCTAAAAGAAATTATTGGAATTGCTTCAGTGTCTGCTATTAAAGCCGCGTCACTTTATACATCAATAAAACTGTTTAAAATATATGATATTTTTATATCAATTGAATTTTGATTGAATTGAACAAATCAAATTTTGTTAATTTTTTATCATCACTTTAAATGCACAAATTTTGTATTATTTTCTTTCATTCAAGTCTACATCTCATACTATCATTACATTTTGAAACATTTTAAATTCATTAGACACAATGTTCAATATTGTTAGCAAATTGCTTCCTTTTGAATAAAATTAATACTATTGTCAAGTTTTCAGCTAATTATTCAGTGAAACTAATGATATTATTAAGTTAAAATAATCAGATTGCTTAGTTTGTAAATTGGATGTCATGTATGGGAATAAAAAGAGAACTATAAGCCTTATTAATAATATTTTTCCATAAAAATACTTTCAGATTTATGATTGCTTTATTTTCATCTGCAGAATGCTTTACTTTTTATGCAAAAGTATGAATCCGTTGTACAAAATTCAAAAGAGAAATGGTTATCTATGCAATGAATATTACTGCACATACATACACAAACGCTGCAATATAATTTTAATTCTTATTGCTATTGCTTATTAAGACCTTTGCCACCCACCCTGAGTAGTGGTTGGCGTGTTTGACTGTGGAGGGGAAAGTCCTGGGTTCGAATCCCGGTTAGGGCATAGATTTACTTTCTCTCTCTCCTGTCTTGTCCTTTCCTTGTATGAAAGGGTTATAAATGATTGTCCACCTTATAAACGGGAACCTATAAATTATAATATTTATATATAATTATAAATTATAATTATTTACTATAAATTATATATTCCTTTATAATATTTGTACTAAAAAAATTGGACTCCATATTACAGTTCAGTTGGAAAATTAGAGTAGCGCACCCTTTATTGTCAGTCTAGCTGCCACAAGACAGCAGCAAAATTAAAACTTCTAGAATTTATAATCTTTGGTATAGTTCATTTATATACAAGAGATATTTCGTGTTTGTCTATGAATTCTAGAATTTAGCCGAAACACAAAATGCGAAATGTAGAGCATTTGAAAATATGTGAATTATGGAATTTTTAATCCGTTAATGACTTAATATAATAATTTTTTTTATGTTATACCAATAAGTATTCTTCTAATTTCACAAGTATTAGTATAATTTATGATATTAATATGCTATAAAAAGTAATCAACGATACCTTTTTATTTATTTCAATCTTCTCTCAAAAATATACTTTAAATAAAGCATAATTTTTTAAAAATAATAATAGCTGATTGTAATTCAGAATGCGCAAAAAGAGATATAAAACAAATTAAATATTACTAAGTTTAATAACATTTATAAATATTTATAATAAGCCTTTGATACGAACATGTACCTCTTACGAAGATTCATGACAAATTTTGATAACAAAGCTTAAAGATACAGTTTATAAATATCTTTTTTTTTTTTAATTTTCATTTATAAAAACTGAATGAAAGAAAAATCAATACAAAAAAGTAATACAATACTTTCTTACCTATCATGCTCTGGGTTTTAAATAAATTTTTTGATATTTTATTTTCTTAATTTTATAATGACAAAAAAACAATAACGAAAAGTTTGTTATTGTTTCTTTGCCATTAATGGTGTCATTGATATTACATTAATAACAAAAATTTTCATTTAACATTTCTATTAGGATCTTTAAGTAAATATATTTTTGATGTTTAGTTATTGATGAAAGGAATTGATATCACTTCTGTATCAAAACACTAGAAATGATCAATTTAAAATTAAATTTAGTTTATTATAAGCCTTTTCTAAGAAATATCACTGAAGCTGATCTGTCCACGTACACCTATCAAACATTTGACTCTATTCTGGAATGGGAGAAATATTTGCAATATTAATTACGTCTTTATTAACAGACTTGATTCACAAGAGACTGGGTCTTACATTACGATGATCAACACAGCTGTGTGTCCCTTGATTATTATATCATCGGAGTTGCATTTCTAAGCATGCTAGAGAATTCAAAAGGCATTCAATGATTGCTGCGCTGTTGTCCCTTTGAAATTCGCCAATTGATGTTGATTTCATATCCGAAATGTTACATTCATTAATAACCAGGTAAAACCTGTAAAAGCTGTGATACGACTATCAATAATTATATGTTTGTGAGTTAAAATTAATAAACGATTGAAATTCTTTAGTTTCTGTTCAGCATTTATCAGCGATTTATTGATCTTTTAATTTAGTTCTGTATAATTTTCAAGATTTAGGGAATATCAAAAGAGGGATAATAATTTAAAAAAAAAATGAATCAAATCGTGTAAAATCTAACTATATTGATTTCTGGAGATAGATTTAAATGAAATTGATTACGTAAATTAAAAGCGCTTCAATTTAAGAACTTCATTTCTCTAAATACAAACATGTAGGGTTGAGACTAAGTTATGTAGATCTTTATCTATCTACTGATCTCCAAGTGCGAAAGAGGTTGTTGTTAATGTTATTTATGACACTTAGCGAAGCCAAGTTCGCCCGTTAAGGACCAGGCGAATGAAGTCATAAGGAGCGTCTTCGCTTTTAGAATAGAGCTTCCCCATATGAAGGAGAAAGTGCGATTTTGGCACATAGATGGCAGCACCATCTGGGTAATCTAATTTAAATATCGATTAGTAATTTGATCATTATTCTAATTGTTATAATTAAACAATTATTATAATAAACAGAAATGAAAACAATACTTGAACTTAAATATAAATGAATCATTAGGTATGAAAAAAGTTTCATTAAAAGAATGAAGAAATGCGGATTAAATTTTGGGTATTGTGATTAATAGATATAGATCTTGGTTTATTTTCCTAACTGTCTTGTATGATTGTATTTAATGTCTCATTCGGAATTACTAATAAAAGCTGTTTTATTAGTATGTTAACTCCTATTATAAAATGCTTAACGAAAACATTCAATATTTCTTTTTTAGTGCACACCGATATAACACAATATACTTTTGCGCTTCATCCTTTTTTTATTTGATGAAAGTGTGGTAAATAAGTTGTTTTACTGGTCCATATACGCCTATGACATAAAATAGTAATACGATATAAAATATACTTATAAAGCAATTGCAATAACACGTACCAAACAATTTTTTAAGAATATTTTGGACAAACAATTTATAAATTAAGTAATTGTGAATTCAATGAAAAATACAGTATATCAATACGAGTATAACAAAATGAGTTTGACATTTCTTTAAAATTTCTGTTTGCTTCAAAATTAAAATAATTTAAAATTAATGAACGTTTTAAAACTTTAAATATAATTAAAAATTTCTTTAAATTTCATTTAAAGCTTTATTTAATATCTACAATTTTTTCAAGGTATCTTGTAATTTCAATTTTGTTGGTAATGTATATTTTTGAAACAAATCATATTGATCAAGTTTAAGAGTAAGTTTTTAATATTAATGATGTTAGTCAAACTTGTTTTTCAAATGTTTAATTTGTTTATTTATTTAAACTTTTTCAAATATTTCACTGCCTCAAATTTTAAAAGTTCTACCGTTTAGGTGGAAAGATTTAATTTATTTACTGTTCATTACAATGTGTATAAAATATTTGTAACACATCATGAAATTATTGCTACATAAATGTACTTTAACATTTGTATAAATAAAATAAATGTATCCTTATTCTTTAGTGTCTTCATGTTATTAAATTAACTTCTATTTAATATGCAAATTTATACTCATTGCGTGTAAGTGATTTTGATAATATGTAACATAAAATACAATTATTTTTGAATTTGCATTAAAAAGAAAACCATTCTGATTTCAACACAGATAATTATCTAAATTTCAAATTAGCTAATAACTTTTAGATATTGACTTTTGCAGTCTGTCTGGTTCCAGTTAGAGAATATGAAGAAATATAAAATAGATTTACTCTCTTAAGATATAAAAAAATTATCAAATATATCAATTTCAAAACATATATGACAAAGAAAGTCTTATCATATAATTTATACGCATTTATTGAATATTTTAAATAAAAATATTTTGTAATATTTTTATAATATTTAAATAATTTTTAATAAAAATAAATCTTGTGATTCGGGATTTCATTTCCCCAATGTTTCAGCACAAATAATTTGATTTTTTTAAATTTTTATTATTTATAACAAACAATAAAAAATATAGAATAAAATTGATAGTAAGATAAATAATCATACTATCTTAGGGTATTTTTGTTTTAATAGCAATTACGAATTGAAACTAGCAAATTGAATAAATTTCCACTTATAGTTCATTACATTTTTATTTTGAAAGTAATTTTATCTTTTGAAGTCCATGACTTTTATTTATTGCCTGATTTATTTATTTATTGCCTCTTTTATTTATTGTATTCTATTTATTATAATGTATGCACAATTTATATTGATTAAGTTGCAATAATAATAAATTTTTATTATCCTAAATATTATTCTTCTTCCAATTCTTGATAATATAATAACGTTTAGTCTACAATTTTACATCTTTAAGGATGATATTTTTTATTTATTAAAATTATGTTTAACTACTTTAAATTTAATTATAGAAAACGAAAGGAAAAATTTTAATAAATATTACTGTTATTGACTTTATAAGAAACACGTGAATTATAATAAAAGTAATTAAATGTATATTATACAAGCTTAAAGAGTTGTTGAGAATTTTATATTTTTAGGTTAAAAAAAAAAAAACTTTTATTTTCAAAATATCATTTCCTATGAGCTGCGTTAGTAATAACAAGTGGGGGAATTTATTTTCAATATTGCAATAAACGAATCACAGATAATTGCGGTTTTGTCATTGCAAAATCAAGACACAAATAAAATATTTATTTTAATGCTATATAATGTATTTCATTAAAAAATGCATTATGTTGCACAATTTTAAAATGCATTATAAATTAGTTTAATTTATGAAAATTATCAATATTTTACCTAAAAAAATAATTTCAATCACAAATACTTTTTTTGTCGAGAGCTAGACTGGTTGGTTATATGGGGTGCGTTGCTCCACTTTTCCAACTGAACCATAATTTGATGTGGAGTCCGACTTCCTCAGTACACACATGAAATAGGCACCCGCTTATACTCCATTCATACAAGGGAAGGACAAAGACAGTAGAGAGAGAAAGAGAATGTACATCCAGTCCCGAATCCGGATTCGAACCCAGAACCTCCCAATCCGTAGTCTGGCACTATATCTAAATATTTGTTTCAGCTCTCATATGAACTCCATAAAATTATATATAAATAAAAAGCATCCCTGTTCAATTAAAACCAGATATTACGTACATACATAAAATGCTTATGAAAAAATATTTTATTTTATATTAATTCTAAAACATTTCTCATTCACTTTTACATAAAAGAATCCGCAAAAGTATGCAAAAAAGGATTTTCCGAAAAATATGGCTCTTCAAGAGCACAACACCATTAGCTTCCCGTAATAAGCAAGGAATTGTTTTGTTTTCCGTTCCACAATGTAGCTACTTTCTGAGGGATAAACTTAATTACCAATCTTTCAACGTTGCAGTAAGAACTCTCTTCACAAAAGCTTATGACAAAGGAGCAGACCAACAAAGCGGGCAGCTATTAAGCAAAATTAAACAGTACCTGAAACAAACTCAGTCCATAGAATGGACAGCAGCCTAGATACTTAGCACATTACTTGCACGACGACACGTTACCATGGAGCACTTGTTAAATACTTAGGGCCGCGTCGCCTTTTGTCATTCGACTTTATTATATCCAGCATTCTGCCCGTACAAACAAAGCGGGATGCTACCGCAGCTGTGGTCTCCGGTAATTGAATATGTAAATAAAAGCACACATCTCGCCACTTGTCCTCCTGGGTAGCAGAGGAGGTGGGGGCATCTCTTACGGATTCGGAATGCTACCTGCAACATTTCCTTTTAGATTAAAGTGAATCTTCAGCTACAATGGCCAGGGAAAATGATAATTCTTGGCATTCCTTATGCATAAAGTGTAAC
>JAPDSC010034618.1:0-28357 GCA_026290005.1 Latrodectus geometricus | reverse complement strand
GGGGTATAATCCTTAGCTGTGTCAACGTACTTCAGTCTAAAGAAATTTATCATGCTAACAAAAATCGGAAGAAAAATTTAGGCTTAAAGTCCCATTTTACTTTTTGAGAAATTTGTTGGTGTTAATATGCTTCAATTTATGTTAACATTTCTTTGCTTATATCTTTTACTATCTACAAGATTTCTACATTTTAGTAACAGATAAATATCTGCCAAAAATTGATCAGCGTATATATTACATTTATCGAGTATTTTTTTTTCACCTCAAGAATCATATTTAAACCATTCACTTTACACAAGATGGATTTTTAAATAATTCATTCTAACATTTTATGCATTTTTTACTCAGAAGACAACATGAAATAAATAGAATACTCTAATGTGAAGTGATTCTCAACCACTATGCTGGGGCATTTTTATGAGCCCCCAAATTCTAAAAGTGTGTCATCAAATTTTAGAAATGTATGTAATAAAAATTATAATATTTTTTTATTATTTACATGATTTGTTTAAATTAAAAAAGTACGTTCTAAAAGAAAATCATTTTTACAGGTAAGTGTCCTATATTTTAGTTAAAACTGTTGTTATCTTCGATAACTGTGATATTCCATAAAGTGAAACATTTACCCCACGTTATGAAATTTCAAGTGTTCTCAGTTTCTACAATTACAATTTTCTACGTCTTATTTGTATGAATTTGGGATTTTAAATATCAACCAGCATAAAAAACTAAAAAAAGATAGACTGTTAAAAGTAGAAGACGATGGGGGAGTAGCCTTGTGTTGTGTTTGTGAGTCATTTTTATGACCAGATATAAATGAAGTTATAAAAAAAACATGAAGCTCAAATTTCTCATAAAAGTATTTTCATTATTTATTACGTTGCAATTAGTCCCTTAATAAATGTACTGTTGTTTTTGAAGAATGTATTACATTATTTTATTTTACTATCAAAATTATTATCAAAAACTGTTTTACATAGTGTATTATAAATAAGTAAGCAACTTGTAAATTTATCTTTTTCTTTTTGTGCCGCCAAGTTTTGAAATCATTAAAAGTGTGCCGAGACAAGAAAAGGTTGCCAATCATTGAAAGCAGAGAAATAATGAAATGGTAGCATAGAATAGAAATAACGAAACTTAGAGTGCCTATAGAATATAGCCCATTGCTATTATTGGGCTCTTTATAACGAAATAATAAGATTTCTATTTTACTTGTGAACAGCTTTAGATTGTTAGTGAATTTGTACTTTTAAAAGAGATTTTTGTTTCGGCCCATATATGAAAAATTTGTGGAGTAGAGGGAGCTGTAAAATTGACCTATTTTTTAAAGGCATATAGAAGGAGAAATTTTCTAAGAATTTTCACAATAACATAACTGCTTAAAATTATTGGCTTATTCACTACGTTCCTTTTAAAGATAGGTTATCTCACAAACCGAATTATATTAGTAGAATATAATGGAATATTTTCCAAAGAATTTTGCTATCAAAGCTAAGAATTTCCACCTGGAAAATATATCTAAAATCAGGTAAACCTAATCGAGTTAAAGTAATGAAATATTCTATAAAATAAATAAAAGTTTATACTTTGAATTATTACAGTATATACAAAATAGTTTAATAACATGAATCAACGCATTAAAATCAACAAAACTGGTATTTGTTTTTAATTTGCCTCCCTGATTTAAAATCACAAGATTTGAAGGAAATTACATACTTATTTTAGATTTATGACACATATACAACGCATTTTAAGTAATCCTTCATAGAAAACATTTTAATGATCAAGACAAATTATCAACTAAAAAAGAGGAAAATTCAAGTTCAAAACTGAAATTACTCATCCTCCGTTCATGCATAATGTAAGGTTTAAAATGTTCTGATATGATTAGAACCTTTATGGTAAGTAACTAGTAAGATAATAAACAATGTTACATATTTTCATTAATATAATGATAATAAAAACTTTTCCTGAAAAATAATTTGATAACTTCCAGTTTTAGTATATAGTTAAGAAAATCTCACTTTTATAATTTGATTTGTTCAGTTTTAAGAACACTCGTAATTCAAATTTTCCCTAATTCTAACAAGAACCGATCGAAAATTTTACTTCGATTCTTGGAGTATTCATGCAAAATGGGATACCAGAGGGCAACTCATGTTGGTTGATTTCCCTGACCTAATGATGATTCATTGGTAGCGTACAATTTTGCTTGAAGAGCAGGATGACAGCTTGTGTGCCGACCTCATGACAAGAACATGATTCAAAATTACAATGCATTATCGACTGAATGCTTCTTAAGATGTTTCCAGAACACCTGGATAGCTACAATACATAACAAATAAACACAATCAGCCCCTGTTTATTTAATGCGTGATTGATGTATTTTGCATTGGAAATGCAGAAGTTTACTTTTGTGGTGAAATAGAAAGTAGTTAAATATTTCAAATGATAACCTAAATTGTTCGGTTTGGTAGGCACATACCATCAAATAAGTAAATGCTCAGAAATCGCGTGCTTGTTTCACGTGACAACCAGTCAACGACATTAGAGTTGGTTTGTACAAAAAAGTCCACTTTTATTCTTGATTAATATTAGCATGGTGTCACTGTGATAACAAATGATTTTCCTCGGTGCGAATTGGGTGATTTAGGATGCTCTGAATGACTCATGATAACCTAAATCCTTACTGTGCTTAAATGATTTAGATATGAATAGGGTGAGAAATAAAGAGGTTCTGGCTGTGATGGATGAATAACAATGATCACACATACTTGAGTCAATCACAAACTGACGAAAGAACACAGATGAGAATTTTTTTATTCGCTTTGTACATATGAGTTTTCTATTCCTATTCTTTTGTAATTGATTAGCCCTTTGAAAGTATTGATTGAGGAATTAAAAAAAATAGGGATATATATATTGAAATACCCACTGTCAATCTGGCTATAAATAAAATACTTATAAATAGAGGACAACTAATTTCGATCAAACGTTTTTGTTCATAAAAAATGAGTTAGTATTCAAAGAACATAAGGAGATGCCTCAATCTCAATGATATCACATGCTTCAAAAACTTGAAAAATATGTTTATAATAATATTTAAAAGTATTTTCTAAAAATATTTTCTCCTCTGTCATTTATAGAATGATTAATGAGAGAAAAAATCTCTACTAACTTTCTCTTCAAATATTTTTTAATATTAAATAAATAAAAAAAGAAAAATACAATCATTTTCCTTCAAATATTTTTTTAAAGGAAAATTATTGGATTTTTCCTTTTTATTTAAATCTGACTATAAATAAGAAATCGTATTTCACTATTAAAGGAAAATAATAATGTAAACAGTGTATGAAAACACAACAAATAATTTTGATAACATTATTAAAAAAAGTAAAAAAACAATATTTTTTACATTTGATAAGCATATGAAAAGAAGAAAAAAATATAAATCATTTGAGAAATGATTTTGATAAAAAAAACAATATTTTCACATTTGATAAGCATATGAAAAATAAAAAATATAGAACATTTAACAAATAATTTTGATAAAAAAATAAAAAATAATATTTTTGCATTTGACAAGTATATGAAAAAAAAAAGAAAAAGAAAATAGGATACAGATTTATACAATGACAGTAAAAGCATATAAGTTTTTAAAATAAATGAATTAGTTTAACAACAAATAATTTTGATAAATATATACTTTTTTTAGATCAGAAATACATCATATTTACTATTGAGTTTATTGTTTTGTAAACTGAGCTCGTTCATTTTGTATATGTTATTTTTTTAATTTAAAATATAACTCTAGCAATAGAAACGATTATGAGAAAAATTATAAAATAAAAATATAAAACTGAAGAATTTTTATCTTTTGCTTCTTATATTTGCTTAATTTACTTTAATATTAATTAGTTATAATAAAAGTTTTAAAAAATCAAAATTTCTGTCACAAAAAAATCAATTTTTACTTTTTTGAATGTTAAATATTATTGTTTTTTATTAAAAGTTATTGCATTCCGGTTAAAAGAATATTATTATCCTTTATAGCACTAATTAAAGAATTTATAGTTTCATCTGAAATAGATTTTTTTATAATACACATTACTGCTGACATTGTAGATTAAACTTGTTGAAATCTGTTAGAAACCATACATATGGAAAACAATTGGCGCACTTTTAATTATAAAATTTCATTTTAATTAAGAAAGGTTTTTGTTTGAATTGTTTCTCAGAGAAATATTTTAAAAGTATGTTTAAGAGGGGAGGGTACGAGAAAACAAAAATATCTTAGTTATTAAAACTACTTAAAGTTTTGAAACTTTTTACGAACACAATGGTTGTTGCGAAAATAATACATGAAATAGCAAATCTTTAACACAATGGGCTAAATTTAAACCCAAAAATGAGATAACAAATAATAAATAATTAAATATTAAAAAATTATTAACATTTTCAATTCATCTTATATGACTTATAATACTTCTACAGTATAAAAAAAAGCTTTACTTCTTTTAAATAAAATTCAACAAAAAATACGATTAATTTTATTGTATTTAATGATAAGTATATAAATTTAATTTTTAAACAAATAATTTTTATGAGATCAACTTTAATATAATTCCAAAGAAAAAAATAGCTTCAAACAAAACAAAAGTATTCATTATAAAGTATTGTTGTTATTATGTAGAATAAAAAAAGCTGAATACTCAGTAGGAATTAAATTATGATAGAAAAAAAAAGCTGAGAAATATGACAAAATGAGAGATAAAATGAAAGAGAAATTACATATAAAATAAATGAAAATCAAGTGATGCAATTTGTAATCAAATGTAACTTTTCGTTACCTACTGAAACTGTTTTTATTCGTAAACATTCTTACCAGAATACGAAAAAAAAAATATATTCAAAAGTATGAAATAATTTAATTATAAAATGAAATGCAACATAAGTAATTTTAACATTCATTAAGAACAAATCACATAAACAAATAATCCACGGACATCAGGTGATCTTCGAGGGAAACAAAAAACAAACAGCTGGAAAACATTTTTTGTTCTTATTTTTTCTCCTCTTACTAGTGCCTCTATGACACTTCACTTGAATCGTGAGGACCGGAAAAAGAAAATCCCGCTCGGTGGCGCCTCGGTGCCTTTGCTCCCAGTTCAGTTCAGTACACCTAACCCTGGCTACAGACGATCAAAAACTTTTCTTCCAGCTCATCAGAATAGATTCGGATTTCGAGAGGAACAGCGTTTGAAACTAGTCGGTGTAGAACAGTCACTGTCCCGCTGTAAAACGAACTTCCGTTCTAAGCGGGCGGCGTGTTGTTAACTTTGTTTTTATTGATTAATTATATTAGAGAGTCTTTACTTTATCTCCCCCCATATAGTTTCATATAAAAATTATTATAAAATGATTTATTTCAAATTTTTTTCATCTTGTGTCGTGTGAAACATATTTTGTGGGTGTTAATCTGACCTGGATTTTTTTTTGTTCTAAAAGGATAAAACACACTTCCATCATTTTTACTGCCTTCAAGAAGCAAGTAGTGCGGGACTTACCATTTGTTTTAATGTCAGAGTGGTGGATAACAATCGCTTGCATCACGATTTTTAATTATCAGATATTCCAGGGGAAGATGTTGTGATCATTAAGATATGTTTCATATTATGGAAGTGGAACAGCTTATGTCCAGTGATAATCTTTAGCACAGAAGAACTATGGAAATAACTGGTAAGTAAATAAAAACAATAATGCATATAATTTTATATTGTTCGTTTTATAAAAATAATTTATATAAATGAGTTTCCTCTTATTATTTCTATTTATACTTAAAACTTTCTACGAAATAAGTTTTGGGCTTCTTTGAATTTTTTCAAAGAATTGTATATATATAAGTTTTATAAAAGGAACGGGTAAAAAAAGAAATTATTAGTGTTTATTAATTGAATTTTAGTTTAGTTTTATTCGAAAAGTTCAAATATTTAAAAGAAAGTGTAAATTTTGTTTTTGTTTATTTTAATAAGAAAACATCTTTCAACTTATAAATTTCAAATTTCTCTTCGATTATGGTATAAAAGTGTTTAGTAAGAGTTAAAAGGAATTGATTTTGTTTTTGGATAGAATTTAAGATGTGTAATGACAATATTAAAATATTCTTATACAACTATTATTTTATGGTATTAGAAAGTAATTACTTGATGGAATATGATATCAGATAATGTTTATTTAATATGCATGATAGCTTTCATTAAATGCTTAAATATATTCGTTACTTGATGTTCAAATAGGCATTCTTCTATTTATTAGGAATAATTCTTAGTAATAATAAATATTTTTAACTAATTTTTATTGAAATTAAATTTATAATTTAAGAAGACAAATTACTGAACTCTTAATATTGAAAATGATATTTCTCAAATCTTTCCTGTGGCTTATCTAGAGAATTATATAAATTAGTAATATTTTCTAGCTTAAACTAGTTCATTTTTTTTTATAAAAATAAATGTTGTTTAAAATACATTTTTCATCAAGTATTTAAATAAATAAATAATTGTCAATTAATGTGATTTTTTTCGATATTTCAACAATTATTAATTATTTTTAGTAACGAATACGCAAAAATAAATATCTGACAATACAATATAAGTCACGAGTTAAACTAATCAGTTATTTAAAATATCAAAATAAGCATACTTTTCTCCATTTTTATTTATATTTTCTATCAGTTAAACCGTATGTTTGTATTTAAATCATTCAAAATTGTGGCAGTGTTATATTTCTGTACAGAATTTTTTCGCCATTTTAGAATACTTAAGTCCACTATATCTACATTATTCTACACTTATAATAAATTCTCAAATAAGAATTTTAAAGATAATATGATATGCACACACACTTTAAAATTCATAATTGAAACATTAGAGAATTATTTGCATATTTTGTGAACTATTTCACTCAACACTTATTTGATAACGATACCATTAACTGAAGCCAGCCAATCCTTTGAAAGGAAAATGGAAATAGTAATCACAGCGAGGAATTATGATAATTATTAATATTTTCTCTATTGTACAGTTTATTTACTGGATGGGGTCGAAATTTCTCACCATCCAAAATTTTTTTCCCTATATCTCATC
This sequence comes from Latrodectus geometricus, assembly GCA_026290005.1. Lineage (NCBI taxonomy): Eukaryota > Metazoa > Arthropoda > Arachnida > Araneae > Theridiidae > Latrodectus > Latrodectus geometricus. Next base: position 21,212 of record JAPDSC010034618.1, on the reverse strand, counting down.
CTGCTTATTAATTTATAGTAATTGTATATAATTCTTTCGTTGTATGCGTTTTTTGAACAAAGAAAAAATAACTGACTTATAAAAAATTTTACCTTAAGGAAGCATTAAGTACAAGCTACTTTTTTATTTCTCAATTTAAATTAATAATTATTTTAATTATTATTTTATTATTAATTAAAATTAGTAATATTCTTATTTTTTTAGTGTATGAAAATTTTTTAAAATATGTTTTCTAAATGTTCCAAATTGCTTACATTATTATTTTTATATTTATTTCTATAATCAGTTTAAAAAGTGAATTCCTTGCACGGAATGCGCATAAATTTAGAGCAAATAAAACAAATTGAGATCATTTTATTTCCATTACAAAGTCGATTAGTATGTCAATTGAAATGTAAAGTGTAAGTGCGAGATTTATCACCTTTTAATTCCGCTGTTTTGCTAAATGTTGACAAACATTTGGGTTTCTTTAGGACGGTTTTAAACCTCGTCGCGCTCCGATTAACTAATCGCTTGAGTAGGAAAAAAAAGTAGTAATTAAGCTTCGGTCTCAATCCTAATGGTTAAAAACTGCATCATGAAAATAGGTGGTTGATTGAGAAAAGTAAAAGGTTTTCAATAACTAAAACGAAGTCATGGACGGTTTTAATATTTTTAAAAACATTAAAGATCTATGTTTATATTTAAAGAATATTAAGGTTAAGCATTATTAGGAATTTATATACTTATTTATTTATTAAATAATTTTGTTAAATTTTATACGGAACAATTTCAAGCAACAACAATTGGTTATATGAATTAATAAAAAAATTATATTTGTATATAAAAATTGATCAATAATTAAAAATATCAAAATTTTATTAATTCTAAAATTATCATGTTTTTCTTATAACAATTTGAAAGTCGACATATAATGTTACTATAAAAAAACTGTTAAATGAGTGTTTTTTTTTTGTTAGAGTTAAACAATCGCTATATAACTATGCGTAAAATTGTTCAGGAAAGTTTTAAGTAACTTGTGACACTAAAAAATACAATCTCATTAAAAAATAAATAGAAAAATTTTTTCAGCGAAATAAACATTTAATTTCCAGATCTGTGAATTGTATATTCAATATATTTATATTTAGTTAAAAATTTTTAAAGTACAATTTTGCTTGAAAAGGAATTGATCTGAAATATCAATACACAATGAAAGGTTGCTTCATTTCGTTGAAATAACAAAGTTAACATTTTTTTTATTCTATTATTTTATGCTTTTCATTTAAAAATGGCCGTGCTTCATAAAATAAATTTACGTACATTATATTTTTAGGGATTCCCGTTATTCTGATTTGAAGGCTACGAAGAATAAATAAAAAACATCCCATCACTGAAAATACAATTTTCCGCATCCTCAGATTTCGAACAAATAAACATTAACCACACTTTTTTTTCGAATTACCCAGAATACAAAAGTATTTTGTTGTTCATTGAAGCGTTTAATGAGATTTTATATCTTTTATAACGTATGTTTGTATAATAATAGTTTATATCTATTTTTTTACAAAATTTGAATGCAGTGGCCATAATGCAACTCATTTTGTAAATGAAAATTAGCTTATTTTTAATTTTAAATTAAATGCCAATCTTCAAATTTTAATTTACTTTACTTTTTATGATTCAATTTTGTGATTTCGTTGTTGTAAAATATTTTACTGCGAAAATCAATTAACCGGAAGAACAAATTTTTTTCGATTTCTCATTTTTAAGTTTATGTCCTTTAGTTTATTTCATGATTTGTTCAAAAAAGTATAATTGTAGGATTTCAAGTTATTTTGTTGTATTTTAACTCTTATTTTAAAATGTTATGTATGATTTAAGTTTGTTATTTCGGAGTTCATTGTTCGCTTTAGGAAAAAGTAATGTTTAAAGCAGAAAACATAAAATTCATAACAATAATAAAACAAAATGAGTTTCGCTGTTTCTTGTGTTTGCTATTTAAATTGCTTCGTTATTAATCTAATTCAAATATCAATCTAATGAAAAAAATGACTTATATGAAATTAAAAAAAAAATAATTGTTGTTTTTCTCCGAAATGCTTATGTACTTTTGAAATCATTTTTTTTTAAATTGTGAAAGAGGGTTCAAAATAAAAAAATCTATATATATGTATTTTCTTAATTATTATAATTATGGCAGTTTTATACTGAACACTTAGTAATATTTTGCTAATTAAGACCCCGATTTTCTTATATATTATTATGTTTTTCCCTTTATTTTTACAAATCATTGGTGCTGTTCAACAACGGAAGATGAATGTTGCATTTCAGTCTTCTTCATGCACGTCTGTCGGGTGAGTGCTTGGGAGTTTTCCGAGTTTCTTCCCTTGCGACATGTGACAATGACTCACTGTCTATGAAAAATTCTTCCGTAATACAATTTAGCTTTAGATGGTAGCTAAAATACTTTGGTAATGGTTTTCCGCTGTAAGGATTGTTACTACGCGATGCCAAAAAAAAAAGTTTATCACTTTTGAAGAAAATAATTTGTTTACCAACTAAAAATTTAGCTGCAGAATGAATTATCTGTTTTATAGATAATTTTCCCGTTGCTTATTTTAACATTAAGCGTATTTGCTTTTAAATTTATTTTATGTGTTTTTTAAAATGACATCATATATTTTTACTGTCGAAACAGAAACTTTAATATTCATAGTAAAAATTACATATGATCATATTCTCACGTACAATTTATCATTATAATCTAATAAATTATAAAGGGAAAATATAAAAAAAAAATTAGTAATTCAAAAATACAGTTTTTTTTTAATAAGTTAAATAAAATTAAAACGTGCTTTCCCTCTTAAAATAAATAATGAGTCGATTGTGATCATCTATATATAAACTAAGCAAATTGAGCATCACACGTTAAAACTATAAGTGAGAAACATTTTTACTTAAGTTTAAATATAAATACATTTTACATTTTTAATTAATAAAAAATTGATTAATACATATAAAGTGTTCAAATTTAAAATATTTGCGAGGATGACAAAGATAGAGAAAAGAGGCAATTATTTTTCAAATGACTATTAAATATATTTAAAAATTGGTTATAAATATCAATTTGTTTCCTCTAAAACTATTAGATATATTTTTCTTGGCAATTAATAGTTACGATAATTTTAATCGCTTCCGTAATTTGCAAAAATAATTCTAAAAGATATTCTAATATTAGTTTTTTACCTCCAAATGTTAAATAAAAATTATTTTTTTACACTATGTATGTATCATTTAATGTTTTTTGGGATGATCATGCGGACAAATGTAAAATATGATCACTTTTTATTTTGCCACACTATTGCATCGAAGAATATGTGACCAACGATACGGAAAAAAAAAGAGAATCGTTTGTGTATCTCTTTAATAATATACAGTTTATTTATTTATTATTTTCACGCAAAGTTGGTTAAGTCTTTGTAATTAAAAACGAACTAGGTAATGGAATAACGTTTTTACCCCAAGTCTGATTACTTTAATTTAAATAAAAAAATAATAATTTTTTAAAGATTAAATGTGTATTTAGTCGTTTAAAAGTAAATGACGTCAATAATGCAGACGATTAACATCGGAAGTTTCTAACTCTAAAGGATTTTGGTCAGTCGGTAGTTTTATCTAACATCATCAAAAATAGAAGCTACCTTGAAGAATCTTATCTTTTTATTTCTTATTATTTCTTTCAAGTACTTAACAAAGAAACATCTGCGCTTCTCCATCTGGTCATCTAGCGAAGGTATTAACACTCGTCTCCCCTCACCTCACCCTTTGCATTCGAGTGTTCTTTCTTTTCTTCCTTATTATTCCAGAAAGCAAACTTCTTCGCATCAAACCCCTAGGCGACATATTACCTTCCACGCAAAAGTCATGAAGGCATGGCCGTTTTCTGATACCCGAAATGGGTTTTTGTGTGGGTTTCTTGGACTACTTGATTTGTTTTTACGACGGCTGGATTTTTAATATGCATATTTTGTCTGTGTGGAACGAGAAATGGCGGATTCCATGCACTCTCACAGACTGTTTCGGTTGATTGACGCGTGTTCTGTCGTCGCGTAGAGACATTTTAATACTTTTCTTCCTGTTTCATTCGATTTTTTTTCTTTGAATTTATTCCAGTGCATCGAACTTTATTACTCAACAAAACGATAATTTAATTTTATGTTTAATTAAAAGTTTAGGTGAAGAGTATTTGCTAATTTTGCAAACAAAAAAATAATATTACCTAAAATATTTTGAAATATTCGTATTCAGATGGATATGAATTTGAAATAACTTATCTAACTATTCAATAGAATGTAGATTAATATGTATTCGAAATCGAACATTCAATAGATGATCACAAGATGCAAATTCGGAAGCAAATCGAAACCATTCTTGTTCGAATTGCATTCATACCTGATGAAACAAGGAACTCTGTAACCTGCCTCAGCAGTGAATAATAAAATGCTGCCAAGTTTTCCTTCCGAACAAATTTCGCTTCTTTTTGCCGCTTCATTATGTACCATTTCAGGAATTGTACGTGATTCCGATAGAAATCTATTGGTGCGAAGAACCACGGTTTTGCAGGACAAAACAAATGGCACAAACTAAACTCGGTGACCGAGAAGAAGTTCTCTGTTATCTATTGATTCAGACTGTTCGTATAAAATACCATGCATCCGGATTTGCTTCTCTACAATGGCAGGAACACATCCGCCGATTAACAATAATGCTTCCGCGAATCAGAACTAAGCACGGCGTTCCATTTCGAATCATTTGCTAATGAGAAATTTGAGATAAAAACTGATTCTTTTGTTTGTCTGTTGAATATCAAATCTGGTGATTGACAAACCAATAAAAACATTTTTTATCATTTCTGATAAATAATTACTAGTTTTAAGAACTTCAATAAGTTGTTTATCAGCTCGTTAAAACATCACCTATATATACATCTTAGTTTAGAAATCTTTACTTAAAATATTTTAAATTTTACAATTTAGGTTTAAAATAAAAACAATCACAGTTTCAAAACAATAATTAAAATACAATTTCAGTTAGTAATCAACCTTTCTCTGTTTTGCTAGTTAATTTCAATTTTTTTAACTATAAATGTTAAGAATTTTGTATAAATAATAAATTGACATATTAAAATGTAATCATATTTGTTGTACTGAGAAATTAGTAAGCACATTGAAAAGTTTATGTGTTTAACAAAGAAATACAAAAAAATAGTCGTTTGTTCTAAGCTATTGAATAATGAAATAAATCTAATGAATGAAAATTTATAAGTAAAAAGAAAAAATATTGAAAATATAATTCAATTTTAATTTATAAGAGACAAATTTAAAAAGCTTTATTCAACTCTTACTAGTATTTTCTTTATCAATCAAAAATGTTTTCGGTTAAATTGCGCTTTAGGTCCCCTACTTCGCCAACTCGCGAATTCGAAGCGTTTTTTCGCGCATGCTCATTAATTACTCTTTTGTAATAAGCCTTCTCATTGGTCGCTAATTAAGTTTCACTTTGAAATAGAGGTAGAATTTTCGCTATGGCATCGGCAATTTTGAAAACGCGCCAAGTAGGGGACCTAAATTGCATTTTCACCATGTTTTCAAAATATTCCATGTAATATTAAAAGAAAATATTATACATGCGTAATAATTAAATTATGTGTTTAAATATGAACATTATATAAAATTTCTAAGCAACATTTCTTAAAGTTTCTTTCTTTGTTGAAATAAAATGTTTGTCCTTTCTACAATTATTTGCTTTTTCCTAATCATTTTATTTAATAATGCTCACAAAAATTCTTCAAGATTTTAATGTCATGAAACAATTTCTAGTATAAAAAAATTAATTATTTCTATCACCTCTTCTGCACTTTAAATATGCTAGTCTTGTATCTCAACTTAAAACTCATGCTTTCCCTCAATTATTTTTATTTTGATATCTTTGAAGGGTTTCATTGTATTGTAATTACTAAATATTTTAAAAGGAATAGATGCTACAAAAAGGTTAAAAAGAGTTTTTTTTTATATCTATATATATGTATATATATAAATTCGCAGAAAGCTATACATCTTTCTGCAAATATAAAGTGTTCAAAATGTAACTTTCGAATTTTTTAATTTTTAGTTTAAGACACTTTACATTTTACATGTATAGAAAATATTTTACGGTAGTACACTTTTTATATGTTTGGAGTGTATATTCAAATCCAAATTTACCGTCGAAATACTAATTAAAGTTCATATATTTTTTTTAAAAAAAATTATATTTTTAAATTATTATTATATAAAATTATTCAGATCAACCAGATAGAAGTCATTCATATTTTAACAAAGAAAGAACTATAGCATTACCGATTCATGCAATGCTTATTTAAATATGATTTATAGTGACTTAAACATTTGCATAAGAGGATTAGAGATTGTCAAATGCCCGGATGCATGCTTTGAGGCATTTTCTTTCCTTTTCCTTTAAAATTCTCTTGGAATTACTTCCACCTTGGAAATGTTCAAGGATTATTATTAGATATTATCCACTAGAGTCCTGAGTTAAATTATTTACTTCCTCTTCCGAATTTTGGATTTAACTGTAAGTTGAGGAAAAAATACTGAAATTGTGTTATGTGGTTCCGGAAAAATTAAAGTTTATCGAAGCTGTTGTTGCATTTTTCTCCAAATTATGCCTCTTCCTATCTTACTTATAAAAGCATTTGATATGCAAAGTTGTACTTTTTTAATGTTAAATTTTAAAAAAATGATAAAATAGTTAAAATTTTCAAAAAGTAAAAAAAAAAAAATGTCCTGCAAATAGTTTAAAGAAATTTAGAACTATTTGCATGACTACATTGCAATAAAATTACATTATAAAAAATGTATAAACCTTTAAAGGCAAGCCGATATAAGAATCTATCTTCTCATGGACAAAAGACAGGAATTATTCACGTGTAGGTTAAATTCATGGAATTGGTCGAGAAAATTTTCTCTAATTAGTCTTGGACAATTATTTTTCATATAAACATGAATTTTACCACTAGAATATATTTCAAAATTTCAAGGAATTATTTATTTATAACTGACCTACTGAATAAAAATCGAAAGTTTGCAAATTTTGGATGACATAACTTCAAAATGACTTCGGTAACAGCGTGTTTGTAACATAATATATTTTAGAGTCCCGATGGCTTGGTTGGCTAGGGCTTCTTTTTCATTACCGGAAAGCTGTGAGTTCGAATCCCAACTTAACCGAAGATTGTCACATTCACTTAAAGCAGCTGCGGCATGCTTAATATGTAGTGGTCGCAATGTCATCCAAGTGAAATGATACCCCTGAAGTGACAAGTCAAGTATTCGCGGATCTTTTGATTCCATCTAACTGGTAGAGCCCAATGCAGGACTAGATACAGGGTAGCATGGAGTGTAACAACATAATACCTTGTAGTTTTGAAGTATTATCGAATAATGTGAGTAATACCTAAATTAAATAACTATCTGAACTTCAAAATCATAAAATCAACCATCTGAAATTTGACTATAATAGAGAGACATTAAATCAATAAAGCTGTTCCATTATGAAATAAATTAACAAATGTAAAACTGATCATGTAATCTGATATTAAGTATAGTTTGGTTTTAACAAATTGAAAATTTATGGTCACTTTTAAGCAAAAAAACTAAGGTAAAACTTAAAATCGATTCTAAATCATTAAAGACATCCAGACTCATGTTAAAAGTTAATCTAATGAACTATTAACCAAAGAACTTACCATTCTTTCCAGACCTACTGGTGATTGGTGTTTAACAATAGATTAATATATTTAGGGTGTATAAATATTTTCTGCAGTCTTATATATTAAAAATTGTTTTTGTATAATACCACATAACACTAATTGTATTTGATCAATTCAATGCAAATATAATTTGGAAAGTTTCCTTTAATCATTCACTGAATTATACCATATAATTTTCGTCATTAATTTGATGCAAATGCTGCCTTGTGCTTAAATCAGATGATTTAATTTCTAAAATAGAGGAATTAGAAACCATGCTGTTTGCATATTCCTGTAACTAAAATAACTAACAGAGGCGAGTGCATTTTTATTCTTTTCCTCCATATTTGGACTATGAGAAATTGAATTGTTTCCTCTAACGACGTGCTTTGTATTTATGCTCCATTTCGAAAAAGAACACGACCCGTTTTTCTGGACGAAGTAGTACAAATATTAGCGTGATGATACAACTTTTCCCTCTTTCTTTACATGTTATTCGGATTCTGGACAATTCAAAATCATTGTTTTGCTTTGTTTTTCCCCCTATACCCGTAGATTACAGTGAATTTAAATATGATTCATGTTTCTTGGGACTAATTACTGACGCAAAAATGTATGCGCTTAGTAAGTATGGATTTGGGTTAAGAGATGCAGTAGGATATTCAAATATTTAATTAGCATTCGTCTCATATTTACATTTCTAGTTAAATGTAACAAATTATCTTGTAAAAAGTATTATAGATAGTTATAATGAATAGCTTCTCTTTTTTTCCCGCATATTTATTTGCAACTAATAATTTCGGGATTGTCTTCATTTTCTAATAAAATATCGCTTTTCATTTTCGCCAATCTAAAGTGTTCTTATATTATTTCTCTTATTCGATAAACTTGGTTAAAATAAATTGATTTTTAACTTGAATATTTTATTTTGTAAATTTTCTGGATTGTACATATAAAAAGAATTATAATATTCAGCATAAACATTATACGTTTTACTCTGTTTTTGATATTAATGGTCTTAGAATATAATTTTTTTACTAAAAAATTATAGGCAATCTTTCATTTGATTTTTGTAGCTCTCCTAATTTAAAAAAAAATTTAAGTTAAATTATTTAGGATTTTGAACATATATTCTTAAGCAATACTCAAAAATGAGTAGGCAGATGCTGTATTTATTGTTCAAAATATATAAAAAAATATATGTGAATGTATTTTTAAAAAAAGACAAAACTCCGCAAAATTTATTTTTGATTCTTTAATGCCTTTTCAAAATTAATATTTCATATTAATGTATTATCAATTAATAAACAAGGCAAACCAGATGTCTGATTGAATCAACACGCGATTGCATTTAAATATTAATAAATTAAAATCAGAAAATATAATTTTAAGTTTTTAAATAGATTAAAAATAAAGTACTAGAAAAACCACTAACTGATTGAGTGTTAGGACAAATTAATTATTGTAATTAAAAAAAGAATATTTAATGTCTAATAATAATGTCTACACTTGACAAGGATTGTAAAAAATATTTAAATATTGTTCCATATATTTTTGTATCTAAATAACACGGATATAGTTATTAATTTTTATTTGATAAATTTATAAATATATTTTTCTTTGGTTTAATTGTTATGTTATAAAAGTTTTGGAACTATATGTGGAATGTATAAGTCCAAAATAAGAATGCTACCTCTAACCCTATTTTATAAGACATAAAATTTTTATTTTTGTCTATTAACATATAACAGAGAATCACTGATGCAAATTAGTAAACACTGCTTGTTTGTATTTACCTTCTTTCTGCTTGTGCTGAACGTTACTTTTCTGAAAATTCAAATTGGCTACATTTGCTACACACAATCGCCATTCCAATGATCATTGCTTGGAAGTCGCCAATTAACATTTTTAAGGAGTGAATCCTTAACTGGTGCGTGCTTCTTTTGCGCGTTTTCACCGCATTCATCGCTTTATAGTTCTAAGAAACATAACAACTCAGCAGATCGCTTCTGGGAAAAATAAGAGCGAGATGGGGGGGGGGGGAGAAGTAGAGAAGGCAATTGTGCTCTTTCCGCATCTTTTTACAATCCGTTACCTACCAAAGTAATCGCACCAATTTGTTCAGGTACTTGTGCATGTGTATGTGCTCGTGCCAAAAAGAATCGATTTGGCATTGTCTGTGTGCGATGCCAAAGACCCGGTGACCTGAACTTTCAATCAGGCTGGTGGACTGGGATTATGTGTTGAGCTCAGATACGTTTTTGCATAGACAGTAGCTTTATGACGCACTCGACATTCAATCGTAACGTTTCCTTCTTGTTTATGGCGCTATCATCGCTGTCATAAAGAAGGAGAAATAAAACGGAAATATATGCTAAATACACCCAATAAGATCAGAATGCAGTTTTGAACCGCGGAAATGTGATTTTTATCTATGCGGATATAAATTCACGGTTGGTTTTATTGTTCAGTTTATAGGTTGCATTTGTTACCCTTTTGTTGGATTGTATGGAAAAGAAATTGCAAATATTTCGATTAAAACTCCAGTTTACCATTCAACCCTTTTAATAACGATGACTACTTCCATCTTTATTTCACAGTAAAGTGTCCACAAGCATATTGTCTTGTGTATATTCTGCTACTTATACCACCTATTTTCGCTTTGATGCTCATTAAAGTATCTTAAGATGTTCATACGTAACATAAATATTATTGAAAATTTTTACAACAACAGTAATAATAAAATAAATAATTTGATTAAATTAAACTACATTAGATTAATTTACATTTCATATATTCTGGTAGCATATTCATATAGATTAAAAATATAAATTTAAGTTAACTATTCAACACAGACTTTTTCATATTTAACGCAGAATATTTAAAATTTTGATTTTTCAGCAATTTCATTATTTGGCATTTCTTTTTTTTATATACAAAATGAATAAATAAAAAAATAGTGCCGAAAAAAAGTTATAATTGTTCTTTTGCCACTGTCTTAGTGTAATTTATTGTTATATCTTTTTTATAAAATGTTTTTACTCAATTAGTCTACATATTAATGAGTGTTTAAAGCACTTTATACTTTGAGGTTGGTGCACTCTGACTAAACGACTTTTGTTTATAATAGTTTTCAGTTCATATATTGAGACCAGTTTTTGCAATGTATTCTTCTAGCCTGGAGGATTATCAGTTGTTAAAGAACACAATCGGACATTGACATTTCATACATAAATTTTTAAAGTATTATTAAATAAATTATCAGTTAACGACACCATCTGCTTGTTTTGTATGCTTTTTAAAATTCAATTTATTTCTTTTTTTTATTTGATTTCCTATAAATGCCACTGTAATAAATTCATATTAAAGTGGAAGAAAAAAAGGACAAGCAATTCAAAAAATATTTTCATCATTGTAAATACAATTGGTTCCAAAATCAAATATTACATAAATATTAAGAGTTGATTCATCAATATACTTGTGCTTTATTTTTTTTTAAGATTTTATAATCGTTATTTTAATAATTATAGCTATTTCTTTAATTAAGATAGCTGATAGCTAAATATTTTTGTATATTACTAACATAAAACATTATCATTTCTATTTTGGTAATTATTTATTTTTACAAATAAAATATGCATTAGTATTTTTTTGAAAAAAAAAAGGGAGAGTTTTTGTTTTGTCAATAATACTTAAAAATTTTTGATATATAGTAAATAGGCTAACGGCAGAAAGCCATTGTAATGCATTGCCTTCCGTGAGGATTTTCATAGATAATGGTCCGTATTCACGTGTCACATAGAAAAAATTCGGAAAATTTCCAAGCACCCACCTCGACAGTCGCTTATGCGAAACGCTTATCCATAACATTTGTTGCTACAATCTATCTATTAATTCACTTGTTCTCAATAGATATTTCAGAGAAAGATGAGGTCTCTGATTAATTAGCTACTAATTGCAGAGTTAAATTCTAATCCTTAACTTGTAACTGCAGATTATTTATATGTGGTGAATCGTAGAAAGTAAAATTACAAATTAGGAGTTCATTAAGTGTATTGCTCATTTAATTTTGCACTGCTTCTCTTTATCAAATAATTTTTTTCTCTAAGAAAAAGTGTTACATTTTATTTAAAATTTTCTAATTTTGAGAAAAACTTACTATATTTCAAGCTGAAAGTGCGTATTCATTCGTCCTATTATTTTCTATATTCTGTAAAATATTAAAAATAACATTAATTTTTTATGAAAAATAATATTTTTTCCATTTTAAGAATTTTTACTCATTAACGTTAATATTATCTGAATTTAATATGTAGAACTCTATCTCTCTAACGAGCTAAATTATCTATTTTATTTATTTAAAAAACTTCTAATTTAGTAAAAAAATATTTATTCATCAAGTAAAATATTATGAACAAATCTGTTTTCTAATAACAAACTACAAATTTTATAACATGGTTTTTTGTATTAATTTTCAACAATAAGGATGGTTTATACAAATAAGAATACGACTTTTAGTCAGCTTCTAACATCAGTAGTATTCGCGTACATCTTCGAAGATTAAATAAAATTAGCTTATTTTATGCACAGAAATAAATAAATTGAATAGCGATACGATGACATGATGATACGATGACATTGACATGGAAAGTGACTACATTCGTAAGGACTGTGCCCCAGTGGTATTTTATGACGAATGACGCACATTTCAGGTCAACAATTATTCTGGACATCGGCGACTGGAAAGTTTCTCTGCAGAAACGGTTATCTTTTTTGCTGTGAGATTGCTCTAGAATGATAACCAAAATAATACGTGGAAAAATTAACTTATGTACATCACAACTAAATGATCTATAACTTATTTCAAGTATAAGTTATAAATTATTTAGTTGTGATGGATATAAAAACTTGTATTGATCTTGTTTTTTTGATATTTTGTTTCAAATTCATTTTGTTGTGTCTTCCATATGTTAATGATATGAGATGTCCATAATTCTATGTTCTTAAGTTACTCCAATTTAACTTCAACACAAATGTTTTATTATTCAAAAGTTATTCCCAATTTTCTTTCACAATACGTAATAGCATAACTTCACACAAATTTCCTTACAAAAACACAATGGCTTTGATTCCTTCAAATTACTTAATACTTTCGCTGTATATTTATTAATTTAATACGGTCTGATCTATTTTATATTTTTCTTGCAAATGAATTTTCGTTTTCATAGACGAAATGAAAGACAATTATAAACCAACAGGTGAAATTCTTGATGAAGCGTGTAATTTCTTACACATTTATTTAAAAACTTCAAAAAATCCAGCCCCTCAAGATCTTTGTAGAATAAGATCAGCATTTGGCGAGAAAAAGAAAAAGTGTATCCTACGCTTCGCCGAAATCCAGAGCGATTCCGTGCTTTATGTATATTATTGAGAGAACAATCTTGTTAAAGCAACAAGTAAACAAAGTCTTCTTTTAAAAAGGCGAAAGAAAGCGAACAAGTCGGAACTTTCTAAATGATCCATTTGTGTCGACTTTCTGGTTGAACGGTTCGAATCAACGACGGGGAAACAAACTTAGGGAGGAAGGAGCGAAAGGAGAACCCACCTGTTTAACAGTCTAGTTAATTCAAAACTCCTCTGAAAATACATTGTATGCCTATCTAGTTCAATCTGTGTGTTTGCACATCGCGTGCCTTTTAAACACAACACATGATGTTTTTTTTTACTGCTTAGACTCCCTGTTCTTGTCTTCCAAGAGAGTAATTACCGTAACTTGAAAAGTTGAACGTTCTTGTCTCAAATTTGTCTACATGAACGTAGATATGTTGAATTCATTTGGTTCTCTCTTGTGGTATCGCTTGCTGCATTTGTTTTTAATTTGAAATTTTATTTCTATCGATTGTTGTACTTTAAATATCGTTCCATTAGTGGAAAAATACTTATTGAAATTGTTCTAAAAATCGTTCGACAGTGAAAAAATAATTTAATATTATTTCAAAAACGAAATGTTAAATTTTTTGACGTCATTTTAGATTTAAAATTTTTCTACTTTCATTCAAAATGTATTTTTTATTAAAAAAAAATGTATATCACTAGTATTCTGTATGTGTGTAATAGTATTATAGTACGATTTAGTTTTTAAATATTATCTTAAGCCTATTGTACGGTAATGGTTTCTTTAAAGATTTTTGAAATAATTTAATTAGAGAATTAATTGTGAAAAATATTGAAAATCATTTTTCTTACGTGATGCCAAAAACTTTCTAGTTTTAATTGTAAGATTGTTCAATATAACATTACAACCATTTTTATTTTTAGAATAATTTGTACTTTAATATTCATTGTAGAATGATTTAATATTATTGCTTTTAACTCTTTATTTTTAATCCTTAATCTTAAAATTCGAGCAATTTTAAATGCCTTTGTAAAGTAAATGTTTCAGACGTTTTTGTGACAGGTTTTTTTTTTAAATAAATTATTCACTACGATTTAGCTTATATTTGCTTAGTGAGAAATTTTTTTCATGTATTTATATTTTTCAAGAAAGTTTTTTATATACATAATTTAATTATAACAATTCTAATGATTTTTTAAAATTTCTTGTATGTTGTTTTATGCAGCTATGGAAAAGTGTCTCCAAATAAGAAATATATTAATATAAGAAAACTTGATATGGAATGCCTATTACTAGAATTTTAAAACAAGCCAGAATGTTCTATGTTTTCTAATGATTAGTTAATCACTCGTCCTATGCTTTGAAAGGAAATTTTATTTTTAAATGTTATACATGCTAGTAGGTTAATTATTGAAATACTAATCATTTGTTGAATAAAACTTTTAAAATATCAGTCTTTTTCATCCAAAAATATTCAATTAGAATTTCGTACATTTATTACTGTTATTCTAAATTGTACTACACAGTAAAACAAAAAGAAAACCGATTCTGTTTCCCGTAATTTCATTTAAGAGTCCCGGAATAATTCGAGAGAGGCAATAAACTCTCGTGGTTGAAAGTGAAAACTCAGAGCGGAAGCGCTAGACGCAACAATCGTACACGAGACGATGAAGATGATTGTTCACTGCAAACTGGTTCCATTGCTCGTCTCTGCAGACATCTTCAGAGTGGCATCGCGTCGGCGTCTTTTAACGGTTGAGAAGTAATGGAAAGAAATATTTATCCACAAAGGTCATTGGGACTCCAATGGAATTCGATATTTCCTAGTAATAATATATTTCCGCAAATCCTTCAACTCAAGAAAAAAAATTCTCAGTCTATATAATTCTCATTTACGCATTCATAAGTAGGAATAATTTCATGTGGGAAATGTTTACCATATTGATTTCTTATGCACGACCTTTGATTATCTACTAAATTATCAAGACATGTAAATATCAAAGCAATTTACCGAAATATTTTGATTAAAAAAATTCTTGCTTATAATTCCCGCTTTTGTAAAGATTTCATTAGAAAATGATGTACCATATCATTTCTCCGTTTTCCTTCTCGTTCATAGATTAGGAAACTTTCGCCCAAAAATGATAAAAATGAGATGATAAAAGGTTTACGTTTTTTGCTTCTTTTATTTTAAGGGTTTTTTTTCTGACAACGCGTAGTGAACAAACTAACTACTCAAGGCTATTATAAGGCTGCTTCAAGCATCCATCACAGAAGGATTTCCGTAGGTAGTGGACAGTATTCAATCCTTGAAAACCTGGAAAATTCTCAAGCTCTCACCCTGACAAAGGGCTATGCAGAAACGTATCACCCATGTCCCATTATTAATTAATATTTAAGATTGAACACCTTATATTTACAGAGTACGCTCCGACTATTAAGTCACAATAACTCCATTATAAATATAAAAAATAAACAAGAAATCGAAAATTTAATTTCGAAGTTTACAAACCTAAGAATGATGAGATATAAAATAAAGAAAGGGGTAAGTACCGAATTAGATGACCAGTACATTACATCCATTAGATATAATTCAATCCATGAGTTAGTAATGAAAATGAATCCCAAAATGTTAATTACTCTCTATCTACAAACACAATCTGTCTTCCAAACTTCTTTAGTTTGGACCTCTTTGGTGAAATGTTTTTGGTTTGGTATTTTCACCTCTTTGGCGAAAATATAATCAGCTTAAAATATTCGTTTACTCAATAATGCACAAATTCAGGTGTTTCGGCTTTGAATTCTAATTTTGATAAAGTTGAGATTAATATTGATACACTAAAGTGAATTTCGAAAAACAAACAATTTCAGAAAGTTTTATGAGAATTTATAACCATTAATAAATACGAATAATAATCATTTATAGCAGGGCAAATTTTCATTTAAATTTGTTAACCCTGATTATCCTAAAGATCATTATAGTTCTTTTTTAATTTCCACCATGTAATTTGACTTCCGAGACATTATGCTTCTCTTCTTTCCAATAAATCATAGTAATTTTCAATAGTATTTTTCTTCTAGCTACGATGTTGTGTTTCGGATTACCTAAAAATTTCAAGTAGTGGTAAGTTTTTTGCTTAATGTCCATAGCGTTTTAGATTTCTGAGAACTTTTGATAGATACCGATGAGTTTACTCTTCGCAGGGGGGGAAATTAGTAAAATTCCCAAACACTTACCCAGATAAACCTGAAGAACTGCAGTTATCATATTCCCATTTCTTAATGTTAGTTAGAATCAAACCTTATTTTTCCTACTTGGAAAAGATTGATCACATCTAATTTCTATATATGCATTATTCTTCAGTTTAATAAAACAACGAACTTGCAGTATCCCTCAGTAACTCCAATTACATTTGAAGTATTTTCTAACTTATTGTAGGAATATCATTAAATATGTCTTTCATATGAGCAGCCAAATTAAAGTTATCGTTTTCGACTGCCTAGAAGTAAGACGATCAGACCTTAAATAACAATTTGACCCCCGTATTGTGTAGTATCTAAATGCCAAAGTGTGTTGTTAGGCATTTTAATGTCCTCCGTGTAATTTCCTTCCAGCAGGACATTTCATAGATAGTAGGTCACATTCACGTGTAGCAAGGGAAGAAACCCTGAAAACTCCCAAGCACGCATCCCGACTAACGTACTTGCAAAAGGCAGAAACGCAACATCCTCCTGTTGTTCAACAGTGACTTGGAATGATCCTGAGGCCTTTTGGTCAAAAGAGTGATGTCCGGCCACTTGACTACAGTGAGCCCACTGAATAATATAATCTTGCTTCATTTTTTCTAATAATCATTAAGTAATATATATTCATTAAGTAATATAGTTAATCTGTTTCTTTTATTCAAAACAACTATACACAGAAAATAAATATGCCATTACAACATTTTTTTTCTAATTCATTGTATTTATAACTTTCTATTAATAATTTTTAATATAAAAGATGTCTTCTATTTAATTAGGATTAGAAATGTGTGCTTGTTTAGATACTTTTAAAATAATATAATTTTGAGTCGTTTAAATTTTGCCCTATTTCTATAATATCAAATTGACATTTTACTGCCACCCACATTGTCTAGTGGTCAGCGTGCCTGACTGCGAATAGGGAGGTCCTGGGTTCGAATTCCGGTTCGAATATAGATGCCCTTTCTCTTCCTCTCTCTCATGTCTTTGTCTTTTCCTTGTATGAATGGCTGCCTATCCTATAAACGGGTACCTATGGCGTGTGTGTACTGAAGAAAGCAGACTCTACACCACATTTCGGTTCAGTTAAAAAAGGGATGCACCTCATATGGCCCCCCCCCCAAAAATATCGGATTTAAAGAAAATGAAATTTGAAAAATTATTACTCTATTGAAAAATCAACTCCATCAGATTCTTGCAATTTCTCCCAAACAAGTTACAGTATGTTGCTTGTATATATATATATATATATATATATATATATATATATATATATATATATATATTCAATCATAAATTAAATTCAGACGAGATTTTACTTCAATTTATACGTGCATTTTGTTAATGTGAGTCGAAAATGAATTTGGTCGAAGATGTTTCGAGAACATAATTTCCGATTAACTTTTACTTTTCTTGCAAAGCAAGCATAATGCGCAAAAACTTCCGCTTAGTGCATCCTCTCCAGCGCATTAGATAACGTGGTTTTGAGCATTCTTATGGAAAGTGACGCATTCATCTCTTGTGAAGGGAACGCCACTTTTTGTAAATGGACACGGCCGTATCCAGGTCAAGGCCCGGACAAGACTGGTCCTTCGACAGGTCGGTGGGCGAAGATACCAAAGGAACAATAAGAAAACAAACAAGAAGCAACTCGTATTTTTCTTCCGCCAAAAGAGCATCGAATAATGTCTTCTCTGTTTTCCTTGATTCCTTTCCAAGCAAAATTTTATGCTAACCTTTAAGTCTATCCCCCAAGGTCGATTAATTTAGAGACAGTATTTTCATATTTTTCACGCTTTTATTTCCTTTTTCTGTTAGACCTGTTCTAAATTGCCGTCTTGGGATATAAACACTTGGCGAGAGTTGGAAGGCATAATTTTATTTTGTCTATCTCATAATTTTCCGGTTTTACAGTACATAACTCAGACAATAAGACTCTTCTTAATTCATTTTAATCTTCTTACAAGTGTATATATATATATACACTATCATGTTTGAGTTGTTTTGTTAAAGAAATATTCGTCTGTAATGAAATTTCTTGGCGTTTAATAAAAAAGCGTGTTGCTCAAATATGTGTTTCTAAATTTGATATAAAAATGAGTTTTCTCTAATTCTCCATACAGTAATAATGATTTTATTATGTATATATTTTTTAAAAAATCAATAAAAATGAAGTTATAAAAAATAATTTCTTTTTTATAGCTGCTTATTCATTGATTTCGTTCTTACAAAGTTTAATTTGGAGGTACAAAAACAGATTCGCGATTGATTTTAATGAGAAAATGTGATTTGAATAAAAATAATTTGCATGATATTTCCTATTATAATGAATTAGTGTACAGAGATCTAAAAGTGCACAGATTTTGTGACCGAATAAGTAATAAATTAGATCTTTCAACTAAAAATCCGTGAAGAGAACATGCTATATCTCTCGGGCTATTG
Source organism: Latrodectus geometricus (assembly GCA_026290005.1). NCBI lineage: Eukaryota > Metazoa > Arthropoda > Arachnida > Araneae > Theridiidae > Latrodectus > Latrodectus geometricus. The sequence continues at coordinate 2,340 of JAPDSC010034618.1, read as the reverse complement.
TTCTACTGTCGTAGATGTAATTTGCAAAAAATCAGTAAAATATATTTTTCTCCAAATTACAACTAAGAGTATGACATTTTCTACGAATAAATTAACTTGGAAATACTTTTTCACCGTTGAAAGGAAAAACATCATCACTTCATTAGTACAAAAATGTAATTGTCATAAAGAAGACATCATATCCTTCATTTTTTAAGATAAAAATTGTGAATGGAGTTTTGTACGTAAGAAAAATAAAATTTTGGCAAAATTATATCCGATGAAAAAAACTCCAAAAAGGGAAAAAAAAATGCAAATCAAAAGGCAACTGTTTTCTAGTAAGCATACAATATCGAAAAATGTGACTAGCCTCTAGTGAAGATCGAGAATTCGTTTAAATATTTAATTTATAAATATGTTATTCTTTTTTTATTGTCTTGTGTTTCTAAATGTTAAAATTTTTACTTTAACGTTACTTGTTGAACTTTTTTTTCCCAGAATTAACTGACAGTACTACAGGATTTTTGATTGTTAATTATTCATGTTCAGAGAGTATTTGTGTTCTCTAACAATGTAACTTAAACTGAGAAACAGATTTGAGAAAAATTATAAATTTATAATTTTAAATAAACTGTATAAAAATGGTTTGTATTTCTGTGTTGGTCTTATTATCACAAAATAATGTTTTAATATAATTTTGCATAGTTATGACAGATTTGTGTTCATAAGAGAATAGACAAATAATAAATTTAAAGGCGAGTTCTTAGGATTCTCAATGATGTCGAACTACTTTTGAATCTTTTTACATTATCATTGATACTTATATTTCTCACTGAGGTATTACAAAAAAATTATAGTTGATTAACACGTGTCGTACTAGTACCTGAAACTAGTACATCGTCACTTTAAACCATTGTTCACTTATGAGATCAACACATGATTTAGCGTCTTTTTCATCAAATATTCATAGTTATAGGTTTGGTTTGTACTTGTGCAATCACATTTTACACACAAATGACAAATTTGATCAAAGCTTACTGTTTGGATTACTGTGGTCTAGTTATAGGACATCATTTTTCGGGGTATAATGACACCAGCAACTTTTGAACTACGGAAGGGATGTTGCGCTTATATACGTCTGTCGGAGTAGGTGCTTGGAATTTTCATGGTTTCCTCCCTTGCGGCACATGAATATGCCCCCTATATATGTAAAGTTCTCTCTTCAAGCAATTTACGCGGTGGATATCGAAAATTCCTTCCAATGATATTGGCAATTAGTCTGTTAATAATAGATTCTGAAAAATTTATAAATATTCAAACCTTAGATAAGAACAAAATTCATAAACTGTTAAACTGACTACAAAACACTCAATTTTTAACTACCAATCAGTATCAGTAATAAAATATTACCCTTATATGCTAATGCAGGAATCTTGATAAAATCCTGTGAAAAATCATGTAATTAAGTGTACAAATATTACTTACAGCCAATGAAACAGACTTCTTGCATGTTAATGCATTTCGAAACAGTGTGAAATTTCTTATAAATTTCATAAATAACACTCGCTTTCTTTACGTCAGGGAAATAATACAACTGCGGAAAATTCGCGGATTCTAATAAATGTTACCATGTGATTATGAAAGCATTCGTTTGAGGTTACAATAAAAAATCTTCATCGTCATACCACAATAAATTCTTAAACTTTGTGAACTAAATACCAGAAAAATGTCACAATTCGAAACTGACTCCATGGACTCATAAATTCCGAATCGATGATTCTCCACGTTGCCGACGGTTTCTTTGAAGTAGTGGACCAATCGGTACGCCCACGACCGATGACTTCTCAAGGCAGCGTGTGGGACGATGTCGTAAAAATGAAATATGGAATTGGAAACGGAATTTAATTCTGGTAAAATATGTGTGTATAAAGGATTGGCCCACCTCTATTAATAAAGTCTGTGGCGCACCCTGTCCGTACCTCTCACAATGGCTGGGAACTTTCCATTAAAGGGGCCCCTTTCGTGCACCCTTGCGAAGGGCCCCTTTTATGGGTCTTTGACCGGATTAAAAGTCACCGATCTAGTAATCGAAAGTACTTCCGATCTCACTCGGTGGCGGAGGTGGTTCCAGTGTCACTGGCACCGACCGGTTCGTTTCAGGTTTGGAAAGAGGTACAACCCAGAACATCACTCTTCTTGAAGCAAAGGATAAATATTAATAGTGGGGAACAGCTTCATTGTCTTGCTTACGACATATATATATATATATATATATATATTTAGGAATAATTATCAAATCTAAATTAATCGACAATAGTTATTATCGAATCACATGTCTCTTCAAAGAAATTTTGGCAAATA